>JAUZSX010352965.1:0-10052 GCA_034780655.1 Idiosepius hallami
TATTGACCGCGTCGGCACTGCGGTGCTGGTTCTTCCGCTGTTCAAGCCGTTGGGACTCCATCCTCATCCGCCATGAGTATCGTTGACCAGACTCGAATTTTTGTGACCCTAAATCCGGAATAGGAAGGCTAATGGGTACTACACAATATTTATACAATAATAGAATGTGTACCCATTAAAAATAACAGTTTTATCACTTAAGTTGATGAAATAGTCTGAATAAATAAATAGCATAAAAGATACATTTTTATTATGAGGCATGTATAACAAAAATATTTCTGGTATAAGTACAGCCTTCTTAACTCAGTAAAGTATCAGGCCTTAAATCTTTTTCATCCCAAACGGCTGATATATCAGCCATGGCAACCTAGTAAAAAAAGAAAAAAAAATACACCACCACCAATATTTTAGCCACTCCCTATGGTTCTCTATTTTAATAGCTCTGATTGGTTAATAAGAGCCAATCAAAACCTTTCTTATGTCAATGTCAAAAAAGTTATGATAAAGATAATGATTTTCATCTGAGGCCAATCTGTATTTTGATGTCCCCATGTGATCTACATGTTTTCTCTTTTAATCTTCAGAGCATACATGACACAATACATCCAAATAAATAAATACACTTCAATAATTTATTCTTACAAGAAAGACAAAATGAATGTTTTTTGTTTCAATTCCAAAAAATATTTTCTTCAAAAAATGTTAAATTGTTACAGGTTTATCAAAGAAATCTTTTTTTCCTACATTTTTTTTTTTACTTGTTCAAGTTTCTATTACAAGTACTATCACTCTGTTTATGAATCATTTTCAAGTTGTAATAAATAATTATTCAACAAATCCACTTTGTAAGAAAACATTAAAGGTGTTGAAAATGTAATTTTATCTTCAAAAATGAAACATTTGAATGAAGGATCAAATGAATGAAGTAGGAACACACACACACATAGAGGCACACACACACACACACACACACAGAGGCACACAGGCACACACAGAGAAGCACACAGGTACACAGAGGCAACACACACACACACAGACACAGAGGCAACACACACACAGAGAGGCAACACACACACACGCACAGAGGCAACACACACACACACACACTCCATAATTTTTAGTCCTTCTTTATTCTTTCTGCTGGTTTCAAGTTCAATCACACACAAACGAGTACCCCCCCTCTTCCAATCAGTTGAATGGTTGCTGAAGGCAGTGTTTAACTTGCGTCATTTTCTCTGTGTTCCTATGTTCATTCGTTGATTCATTTGGTGTTTTTCAATCTAGAACTAAAGACCTTGCTGTCTGGGCCAATCTATCACAAAACTTGAGCAAGCTTTGACATGTTAAAATGAGAAAAAAAAAGTGTTGTGGGTTGGTTGATGTTGTTTTCTAGGTGAACACTGAACCACCACCCAGCAGCCTCTCTAGTCAGTGTTTCCTGGGGGGGTGAGGAGAGGGTTTGTTAACTGGACAATGGTCTGTGTGTGTGTCCGTCCCCTAATCCGTTTCATTCTTCTTTCCCTGTTCTCAATATTGATATGGTTCATTGCTGTCAACACAAGATGTTCAGACAGACGGTCTTTGTCTGCCTGTCAAACTAACAGGCCCAGATTGGTGTTACCTACACTGGTTAACAATCACTCCATGTTCAGACTAAACCACACTTGCTTTTAGTTTTTTGTTACTATTATCTTTGTTTTTATTGTTTAGAATTCATTATTATAAAGACATAAACATACAGATTGCTTGAAATCTAATTCTCTTCTATCTATCTCTATTCTATCTATCTATCTGTCTATCTATCTACCTATCTATCTCTGTTCTTTCTATCTATCTATCTGTCTGTATCTAATTCTGTTCTATCTACAAGGACTGTTCCAAAATTAATGCCACCTATTTTTTAAAAGTTATTTTTTTAAATTTGAAAGCTATGTAAAAAGAAGTGTTGCTATTTTTCTTATCCAGGGCATGCTTTGTCACTGGCATCTCTGTCGCCACTCTGAAATCAACATTTATGAAGCCGAAGGTTTAGTTAATGTCAGCATAGTTGGGAGATGGGTTTATCGAACAGATGTCGGTGAATGTTGATCGATTCAATTTTTCTGGATATACATCCATGACAGAGGTTGCTTTGTTAGCCTCACACCACTAATATTTGCCAAAGAAAGTTTAAACTTTTAGGTCATGAACACATAAGTTCAGTCATCTGAACAATGCAGTTTGCAATCCCCTCTGATTCATTCATGTGGAATAAAAAATAGGAGGCATTACTTTTGGAACAACTGTTCATTTGTATTTCTCTAATTCTATTCTATCTGAATTTATTCATCAAACAATTACCAAATTTTTAATATTTTTTTATTATGAATTTACTAATTTTTTTGTTTCTTTTTAAGAAAACAAACAAAATTAAAAGTTCTGAGAATTTCAACCTTTTTGTAAAAATCTGAGAAAATCTTTTTCTTCAAATTTTTTGAAATACAAAAATGCCAAGCAATTGAGACAAACCATAAAACCCTTTAAAACCTAAAAAAAGAATTATCACCGAGTAGTCACTTAACCCTTTAAACCCTAAAAAAACGATGTATTGGCCCTGGCGACTTAGGGCAAAAGAAGACTTACACACAACGATATTTGAACCTCCACTTTTGGACCCTGACTTAGCTATATTAACAAGTAGTCACTCAGAGCCGTTCTATTAAAAAAACATATTAGGGTCAAAATGTCAGCGTGTCTTTTTTTGCCTTTGGTTATTAAAGCCAATAGATCGGGCCCCTTAGGGTCGAAAGGGTTAAAGTCAGATTGGATTGCAATTTCTGCTTTCAAAATAAAATAAAAACTGAATTTTTTTCTAAGCCTGAATCCAAAATGAAAAATAATTGCTGTTTATTTAATAAGACTCTTTATGTTTAGTTTTGAAGATTTTAATTTCTATGGCAAATCTATTGCTGTTAATTTGATTAATTGTTGGTTTTATATATCTGAAGAGGAGGGAATATTTGCTAAAATTCTTGTTTGTGTATCAGTAAGCAAAAATGAAGATTATTAATGTTGAAAAGATGATTACGTGAAAAGTGAAAATAGAGAAGTTGATCGCTAAGAAGCGGAAGAGATTATTTTTTAATTAAATTTCTTTTTTTTAGTCAATGTTTCATTAAAAAAAGTTTTTCCTTTTTTTTCTATTTTTTTTTAATTTGAAATTATTAAGAATTTATTTGTCAAGAAGAATTAGTCCAAAACGGAAATCTATGCTTGATGCCAAGAAAGAGAGTAATTTAATCCATTTTGAATTTATAAGTTTTTTAAACAACTTAGAAAAGTATTTGACTTTAAGTAAAGAGAATTATAGAATATAATATTTACTTCTTGATTAGTTTTCCTCCTGTTGTTCTTATCATTAATTTTAGCTTTATCATGTTTTGATTCATTTACTCTTTGATCTTCTTCAGATTAGAATGAAAGCTTATTTATAATTAGGGCTGTGACGAGAATATTCTTTTTAAAATAGGCTTTAAAACCTCTTGATGTGCTGGAAATATTCTTCAAGCTTATGCTTAAGAAAATATGCTGTTTTTCTAGGGAATATTCTTTTTAAAAACTAATATGCTTTTATTTCACAGGAATATTCTTTTTTTTAAAGTATATGCTTTCTGTTAAAAGCGTATTCTTTTTATTTCTTAAGAATATGCTTTATATTAGGAGAGTTCAAATCCCAACCAAACCAAACTTTCACCTATGGGCCTTTATTAAGTTAATGGAGTAACTCCTCTAAGTGATGGACAATACCGTTAATTTGTATAAAAAATAATGATGAAAATTTGTCTCAGGTTTTCCCCCAAAGAGTTTAACAATAAGGATAAGGATAGAAGACCAAGCAACAAGAATAAATTCATTTTTCATGGGTTTTATGTTTTATTTATGTTTTACAAAAAACATGTTTTGAATGAAGAACTGATTGTTTTTTTTTTGTTTCTTCAAAAACATTTCTTCTTTATTCCAAATTATTTCAAATTTCCTTTTTATTATGAATTATTTTTATCAAATAAACTTGACAAAAGAAATTCAATTTTTGTTTTCTTCTTGTAGGAACGTATCCTCAGGGCTGTGCGGCTTTTCAGTTGATTTCTCCGAATATCCAAGCGGAAGAATCTTCCATCAAAGATGATTCTGGAATGCAAGATGTTCATTACACAGAGGTAAGCAAACCCTATTAGTTGTTAACCCCCAGCATTGGTCATAAGTGGCTCATGTTTGGATGCAGCCAAGTTTTGTTAAATGTTCATAACTTTAAGATTAGAGCCTTTTAAACATTTTTTTTTTTCTCAAGGTACTTTTTTGGGGAGGGTGGGGTGGACTGATTGAGTGCAGCATTTGACCAGTTATGGCCCAATTTTCTTTTGGATAGATTCTTATCTAGCCCTGTAGTGAAGCTGCTTATCTCCCCTTGGTCTCAATTGGAAGTACGCTGGGGTTATCTTCCCTTTCTACTATAAAACAGGATGCTGCCAAACTTCTGAGCAAAGAACAACACACAATAATGTTGTTGGTAGCCTCTCTAGACTCTGTAAACTCACCCAGTGCTAGAACACATTTGGCTAAAAACTCTATAAGTCCTTGTCTTGTGGGTCGTTTCATGAGCACCCTATTTGCTTCCACTTCAATTCATATTACCCTCTTTCCTTATAAACAAGAGTAAACATTTTTTTTAAAAAAAGAAAAAATATTTAACACAAAATATATATTTGTTGTGGGTGACACCCCTCCACTCAATAATGGTTGGACTCTGGGTACTTCTGGTAGCCATCTGACTGGCATTATTTAACCAGAAGTGATTCTCAGTTTAGGCAGTCATTCTCTCACCATAACAATAAGAGATTCAGGACAGACAGGGTGTCTGCAAGGGATGATGAGAGATATGGGAGGATTAAGGAAGTCAGAACACGAGAATTGATTGGCTAAATAAGGAATTTTATGAATAAGGACCATCATGTGCTTTTAGAGAAAATAAGTGTAGTTTGATATCAGTGTGGGAACTGTACTTAAATTATTCACAAGGAACTGAAAATGAGGAAGATTAATACAAAGTTTGTTCAAAAGGTGGTCTGAGAATTCCATTTTTATGAGAGTCCATTTGACCAAGATGGACAACAACACAGTTTGTTATCTTCTCTATAATCCAGACCTTGTTTATCAGTTCATTATGAGACAATTAAGATTAAATTAGCTGTGACAATGGTTACTGACACTCTTACATAAATGGCCTTCCACAAGTTGTTGGAAGGGTTCAACAAGTGCATTGTAGCCAAAGGAAATTACTACAAAGGGGACTAGAGTTTTATGTGTATTAATAAAAGACCCCATACCAAAAAAACGTCTGGAAACTTTTTGAAGCCATTTAGTACTTCAATCCAAAGTCAAATAAAAATAAAAAATAACATAAAATACAAAAATTAATTTTGGCCTTGAAATAATTGTCTTATAAAATGAATTCAGGGAAAATATTTTTAATGGACAAATGATGGAATGATGAAAATAAAAAAAACATAAATAATTCAGAAAATGAAATAAAAACAAAATACTTTTATCATTTTCCTTCTGTAAATTTTCTTCTTTTAAATTCTCAAGCAAAACTTTTTCTGAGAAGAACAAAAAAAATGACAGATTCTATAAACATTTATAAATCCTTTTCAAATAATCATATTAATATGCTAATTGACCAAGTAATTCATGAAGTTACTGTGCATCCATAATTTTTAAACAAGAACCATAACCAGAAATATTAGAAGCTTTTTATATTAGATTAAAAAGACCCACTAAATAAAATTAACTTCTCACACAGCTCAAACATATTAAAATGTATTTAATCACCTTCATATACAAATAATAATTAAAATAAATCAAATCTCTTAACATCTAAATTAAACTTAATAAACCAACTATTTCACCACAACAAATTAACTAAACTAGTACTAAATAACAATATCTCACCTATGCAAATTTCAAACACAAAAACATGGGACAATCGCAAGATTATGTATATAATCTCAACACAGTAAATCTTTCATTCCATTTTTACTTTTTAAGCTTCCCCCTGTACATACCCCCACAAGCACCACTCATCAGCCTTCCCCATGAAGATGAACTAAGACGAGTTCGAAAGCGCTCGGGCAATTAAAAAATACATTGAATCACTGAAGGACTACACGGTGGATGTCAGACAAAATATCCAAAAATTGGAAAGGATTATTTTGAAAGAGGATCGTTTGAACACATCACTGATGTTCAACGAGACTTGCCTCCATATATATATATATATATATATATATACTAGGTTTTTGTTTTGCGGCATATCAACCTTTTTAGGTTATCTAATGCTGAGAACAATCATTTTTGATAAACATTCTCTTCGTCTACACGTAGTTTTTTTTAAATAAAAAAATATATACTATTTTATCAATAGCTGAAGGGAATATGGGGTTTCATACCTTTCTCGTGAGTATTAGTCTAAATAGAACGACTTGTATTCGAACTTGCGTATTACGATTCCAAAGATCGACTGGTATCCACTGAGCCATATGAGTCTCCATAAAAAAAACAAAAAATAAAAATAATAAAAAATAAATAAATAAATAATTGGTTGTTTTTTCTAAATAAAAAAATAATGAAATAATGAAATAAAAGATTATTTTTTTTTATTCCTTCTTTTCGTTTTGGTGTTTATTGTTTGTTTGTTTTTTTCTTTAAAAACAATCTTATTCGCCCAAAAACATGTCTTTTCCCTCGTCACCACAAAAAAAAAATTCCTATTCCGATAGCATCGGCCATCCACAATCACATTGCTGATGGTTACTACCAGATAATGTTAATTCATGTAATAATCATTATCTTCTGGAAGCGCCATCTGTTGTTAGAGGAAGACCCAATCGGTCTCCTCCAACCAAATGCCAGGATGGAATGCCAACGAATGAAAATCACACACACACACACACACACACACACACACATTGAGACGATTTTTAATTATTATTTTTCTTTACAGACCTTTTTTTTAGCAAGGACAGTTTGTTTCACTTTTTTTACGAGTTTATTATTTATTTGAAACTTCTGCTTAGTCATCTAATATGCATAAATATCAAGGCTTATAACCAAGATAACAAATCTGCATTGCTTTATCTGTACGGTCAATTCATGTTGGAGACACTGGTTCCGGTTAGATCACCGACATTAAGCAACGTAGAGCTTGTTTAGTACCAATAAGGGTGACCACTTAGAAATCTCAGGTGATGTACGGTCAAATCACGTTGGAGACACTGGTTCCCTGCAAGATCACCGAAGGTAAGCAACGTAGAGCTTGTTTAGTACTAAGATGGGTGACAAGTTAGGAATATCAGATACTGTACGGTCAAATCATGTTGGAGACACCGGTTCCCACTAGATCACGAACGTTAAGCAACGTAGTAACTGTTTGGTACGAAGACGGGTGACCACTTAGGAATATCGGGTACTGTACCAGTCTAGTCAACTCATGTTGGAGACACAGCTCCCTGCAAGATCACCGAAGATGGTTATTAAAAGAAATGATTCAGACCACTAAAATTTACATAAGTACGGTACCGTCTTTCTCTATAATAGGCATCTTTAAAAACCTTAGCATTAGATATTAGAAATGAATTTAACATTCAAAAAGCGTTAGAAATGATTTTAGTATAAAAAAGCATTAAACATGATTTTACTTTAAAAAACATTAGAAATGAATTTAGTATCAAAAAGCATTAGAAATGAATTTAGCATAAAAAGCATTGGACATGATTTTACTATAAAAAGCATTAGAAATGAATTTAGTATAAAAACAAAGCTTAACTGCTTTTATAGGCTTCCTTAATTTCCTTAGTGGCATTACTTTAAGAATACTCTTGAAATTTTAAATCCTCATCCTTATTATTGTTACCTTCACAACGTTTCAGCTGTCTTAATGTGATCAAACTCGGGGACCTTCTTGCTGTAATAAGGATTCACAGAATTTCGAACATGACCCATTATTTAAACCATGTGGGTAACCTCCTTATTTTATGTAAACATGACCTTGGAATCTTGGTTGCTGCTGCCTTCGAATAGGATCGAAACCTTCGCCTTCAGATACGTAGTCAATGTTGCAGAAAAGTTTTCCATGATAAAAATGAGGACAACAGTCCAAAAAACCTTATCACAAGGATTGTAAAGGCAACAATGATAAGGATAGGGACAACCGCCTGAAAAATAAATGTACAAATTATAAAGCCTCATCTTAAGGATTGTGAAGGCAACGATGATAAGAATAAGGACAACCGTCTGAAAAATAGATGTACAAATTATGAAGCCTCATCTTAAGGATTGTGAAGGCAACGATGATAAGAATAAGGACAACCGTCTGAAAATAGATATACAAATTATAAAGCCTCATCTTAAGGATTGAGAAGGCAACAATGATAAGGATAGGGACAACCGTCTGAAAAATAGATGTACATATTATAAAGCCTCATCTCAAGGATTGAGAAGGCAACAATGATAAGGATAGGGACAATCGTCTGAAAAATAGATGTACATATTATCAAGCCTCGTCCCAAAGACGCCGAAAAACTAATAAATTTCTACTCAGCAAAACATGTATAATTAATGAAAATCTGCTTAAATATACCAAGTTTAAAGTGCAACAATGTAAAGAGTCTTTGTTCTGAGAGTTGTTCAAATAACTCTATGATGAGTGTTATCTTTTATTGCTTGTCTCAATCTAACATTCGTTATTAAAAAATAAATCAAGCAAATGAAAATTGCTTTATTCAGATTTGTTTTGTTTTCTGTGACTGAATATTAATTTAGTTTTGTTTATTCTTCATGATATGAATTCACTTGTATTGAATGGTGTCTATTCTAATATTGAATCAATTCTTACTTAGCGCTCAGGGTTGGCTAGTGGTTTCTTTTTGCCTATCTCTCTATATATATATTTGTATATATATGTATATATAGTTTGGGCAGTGACGGTGGAGCATTGGTAAAAGCTCGGGCTCTGGAATTGTATTACGCGAGTTCAAATCCCAGTCAAAACCGTTACTTTCACTTTAGCAGCCTCGGGCAGATAGGGCTCGTTAACCCGGGAGAGCTGCTCATCTAGGTGAAGGTTAACACCGAATTTAAAAAGCCCGGGTAAGAGCACGTAAAAACGGCCTTGTGCCAAACTTGGGTTGTTGCTCTCCAAGTAAATATAATATGTATATATAGTCGAAGGCTCCAGTATGTTGAGGGGGGAACAACTTGTCTTTTTAGAGCAATGGGGCTGCAAGGCATATTTATACGTCGGAGCCGCTATGTGGCTAAGCACGGCACTAATTAAATGGTAACTATAATTTTGATTTAGCATTGAATCCAATGTAAAATAACGAAAGGGAGGTGACGGTTTCCGTCATTAAATAGTAACTGTAATTATAATCAAAAGAAACGTGTGAAGAAAAGCTGTACCTTTCAGAACACTGAAAACAGCTTACCGACACCATAAATGAAACATATTTTTCTTTTTTAGTTTATGTGTTTTTTTAAATCTCATTTTTTGCGAATTAATTTATTTAAAATAAGGCGAATGTTTTTTCTCTTATGTTACACTAATGCCGTTGCTCTCATTTCTAACATCATTAACAGAATATCAAATAGTTTCTATTGTTTCATTTTTATTATTATTCCTAAAACTAAGTAGATGTCGGCTAGGAATAGATGTCATTAATAAACAAGTCGTTTTTTTTATCTAAGTTTGAAATGTATTCTGAAGGAAAATTCTTAAGTGGATATTTTAAAGATTTTAATGCATTTTTTTAGTTTTTACTTTTTATCTGGACATTTATTAATTTGAGTTTCAAATACTCGAAGATAAACATTTTTTTTATTGATTATAAATTGTTACGATAAAATATCTATCTATCTATCTATCTATCTATCTATCTACATGTCTGACAGTGTCTCTGTCTAGATAACTATCTATCTATCAACCAATCAATCAACCAATCAATCAATCTATATATATA
>JAUZSX010352986.1:0-10052 GCA_034780655.1 Idiosepius hallami
TATAAAGCCCGGGTAAGAGCACGTAAAAATGGCCTTGTGCCAAACTTGGGTGTGCTCACCAAGTAAATATCATAATCTGTAGATTTATTTTTGCAGATTGTTATCCTCATCCTTATGTTTTCAGGACGTTTTGACTAACTTATCACCTGGCCTTCTTCAAATATATTACGTGCAATCATGGGTAGGAATGTGTTGCAGAGTATAGAGGCATCAAGTGTCTACAGTTTAGAGTGATCATTGTCTGAAGATAGCGGTTTCAATCCTACCCAAAAAGACAAGGATTAGTTGGCCAAAATATGGTAAGACAACAACTAAGGAGGGCAGGAATTACTGGGGATACAATTCTGAGACTCTCTATTCCTACCCTTGGCGCTGTTAATACACCTGAGAAAGGCCAGAAGAGAAGTTTGTTAAAATGTGGTTAAAACATCAACCGTAAGGATGAGGACAACAATCTGCAAAAATAGATAAACAAATAATCCTTCTTATGTATTATTATTATTAAGATAAGACAATGTGTCTTTTATAAAATATTATTTGTAAACATTGTGTATTTTCTTGTTTTGAGCAATTTTTCGATTTCTCTGATTGTAGGAACTTCCAGAAAAATGGACTGATCTCAAGAAGCAGGAGATTGTTAAGAAGCAGCAAGTTGCTCCATTGCAAGTCAATGAATTCATAAACATCCGTAGAAAACTGAGTTCTTTTGATGCTTCATTAATTACGTTCCGAAAGACGTTCCTTAAAATGAAAGTATTTAGTTTTGATTGTGAAAATCCTTATGAACTCTTAGATAAGGTAAATCATTTTGACTGCTATTAAGATTTTGATCAATAGCAGTATGCTCAAACCACTAGACATAATAGGATATTTTAGAAATCGTTTGGCTAAAATATTTTTAAACTTACAAATTAATTTTAAAGTAGTTTAAAACTTAAAACTATCATTTTTTTTTAGAAATTGTCTTTTCTCTCTATTTTAAACTGGGGCAGTCGACCTGGCCTAGCAGATAGGCAGTCGTACTTTGGAATCGTAATACGTGAGTTCAAGTCTAATTTGTTCCATCTGCGTTTACATGTCAAATAATACCGTTGGGAAAGGTGTGAATCTCCATCTTCCCTTCAGCTATGTATTAAATAATGCAACTTGTGTTATTTAAAAAAAAAAATCTGTGTATAAAATAATGTTCATCAAAACCAATAATAATTGTTCTTAGCATTAAATGACCTGAAAAAGTTGATATGCTGTTAAACATAAAACAAACACACAAAGACTATTTTCAACCTACACAAAACCTATTTGCGACTATCTACTCAAAATCAAGAAACTAAAAGTATTTATGTTTGTTTAGTTCTCTTGTTCAGCGAGTGTAGAGCCAACTGCTTAAGTCAGTTTTGTAACGTTTTTTTGTATTTGCTTGAATTGGTTGTTATCCCTGCACAGGCTAGCCAGCTAGTGTTTGGCGACCTGCTGGCACACTGATACAGTGCCTGATATTCCTAAGTGGTCATCCATCTTAGTACTAAACAGGCTTTTTGTTGCTCAACTTTGGTGATCTTGTGGAAACCAGTGTCTCCAACGGAATTTGATTGTACAAACTAAAAGTGCACAGACAATTATTAAGTAAATTTTTTCACTTGTCCAACGATAAAAAATTTACTGAGTATTTTTAAAGAAATTTGAGGAAGAGCTTTGTGCTAGATTTTCATTTAATTGTTCTTGAATAATGTTTACTTTTAACTGTACAATTGATTTGCAGAAACATCAACAAATTAGTCAAATGACAATTGAAATGAATTCACTTATTCAATCAGCTGTGCTTTTCGGGGTTGGAGTTTCTGATTTTAAGCAGCTAAAACTGTGCAACAAGGAGATTCGATTCCTGAAGCAACTTTGGGATTATATCAACATCATCTGTAGCTCAATTGACGATTGGAAAACAACTTTTTGGTCTGACATCAATGTGGAACAAATGGACATGGATTGTAAAAGATTTGCCAAAGACATACGTCAATTGGACAAGGATATGCGATCATGGAATGCATTTATAAATGCTGAAATGACGGTCAAAAATATGATCACTTCATTGCATGCTGTAGCAGATTTACAGAACTCTGCTATTAGAGATAGACATTGGCATCAACTAATGCAAGCTACTAATGTGAGTTTTTAATTTTGGTTAATTTCTTCTTCTTTTTATATTAATGTTTTATATAATTGTTTTAAATGAATATGTATCGGAAGGAAACTCTAAATCCACTTTATTATAAAAAAAAAACCCTCAGACAACCAACTTTAAAAACCAAAAAATCCGACAACCAAATAATCCAAAACAACAATAAAAATAATATAGAATAAATAAACAGAAAAAATTCTTCATAAAACCTATGAGACCTTATAACCATAAATGGTTGCCCCAGCCATTACACCCAGAAGTACAAATATAACCAGAGTTTTGACCTTCCTTTAGAGGATGAACTTATTTGACAAAATCTAATTGATTCAAGATTCCTCTATACTTATATTCCCAACACACAAACAAAAACTCCCTTCCAATTTACACTCTTTAAACAAATCACATAGATTTATAAATAAGACTCTGACAATACGCTTTTATTAAAGAATATTCTTATAACAGACTTGAATAGCAAAATACTCAAGTAATGAGAAGGGTTGTGACAGGGATATTCTTTAATAAAACCATATTGTCTCAGGTTTATCTACTTATAAAATACTTAAATTTAAAAAAAACTTTTTAAATAGTAATTATAATAGTAACTTTTCTCAAATTGAAACTGATTCAGATAAATAAACAAAAATAGTTGTTTTGCTGCAAAACAAAACAATCACGTTTAGACAATATTTTTCTACTCATTGACATGCAATGTTGTTAACATTCAAAACCTCAATTGGTATTCAACCCTGCACACCACAAAGTGTGAAACAAATCCTCTAACAACCTGCCCCTGACAAAGTTTTATTCTTAACGATAGCAGCATCATTTCTTTTAGAAACTGAGTTTTTTGTCAATACTTATCAAGGGTATTCCAAGAAAACAACTATCTAAGAACATTCCTAGACACATACAGTTCAACTACATGAATTTTCCAAAAAACTGGCCCACCAATTTTGGAGTCCATAAGGGACAAACTCACACACATAGACAAACCTTCATTCATATATAAATTTAGATGTTCAATTTGGGACACAATGCAAAATCACTCCGACCTGAACCACTTTCCAATTTTCCTTGTTACAATTTCAGTTCAGACTTAGGATTGAAAATAGAAAACCAATTTGAATTGACAAAATTTATATGACTTTTCAGGTTTGGTTCACCATGGATGATAAAACAACTTTGGCAGATCTGTTGTCACTAAATTTGCACAAATTTGAAGATGAAGTGAAGAATATTGTGGATAAGGCTGTCAAAGAAGCCAGCATGGAAAAAGTTATTAATAATATTTCCAAAATCTGGGCCACAATGGAATTTGACCATGATAAACATCCAAGAACTAAGATTACCATGTTGCAAACGAGTGAGAAATTGATTGAAACTCTGGAAGAAAATCAGGTTAAGTCATCAATATTTAGATATTTTTCAAATTGGTGTCAAATATTTCAGTGCTCGTCTGTATTAGTTTTTACAAGAAAAAGAATGTTTTCCTAGTTTTTTTTATGCTAAAAACATTTTACACCTATGATTAGATATCATCTAAAATTATAAGAAGGATCATGTTTATATTTCCTTTTCTTTTAAAAGAACTTGTTAGTGAGAATTAAGTTCAATAAAAAGTATATATATATATATATAAAGTTAGCTACTATTAATAAAGTTCAATAAATCTAACTGTAATTGATTAAAACCTAGCACACTAAATTTGTAGCAATGAGATGCTAGATTCCACCCTTGATTATGTTTAGATTAATGTAGGTAATTTGATGCAACATATTTTTTTTCAATTTTTATTGGGCCAGATATGTTGATAAGAAAAAGGAGAAATACAATTTTCAAAAGTATTTTACACAAAATAGTTTTTGTAGATTTAATAAAACAGTAGTTATAATAGCATGTATCATTTAGACATCTGGTTTAGTAATATTGCAAGATATTAGAGACAAATTTTGAAAATAATTATATTGAAAAATATAGTTTAAAAATTATATTACAAATTACTATTGTAAATGAAAGGGTTAGTTGAAAAACATTACTGATTATTGAAAGATCCTTAATAATGTTGTTGAAAGATTTTTTCTTTTCTTTTTCTTTTTTTGTCACTAAATTTGCTAAGAAATTTTAAATGTCCCTAAATCCAGAAAATTTGCATCTTTGAAAACTTTTGCAATTTTTCTTTTTTCTCTTTCTTTATAGGTCCAACTTCAAAATATGTTAGCATCCAAATTTATTGACTTTTTTCTTAAAGAAGTAAGTGGCTGGCAAAATAAACTGACAGTTGCCGATCAAGTTATTTCAATTTGGATGAAAGTCCAACGAACTTGGTCACATTTAGAAAGCATATTTACTGAATCAGATGATATTAAAGAACAATTGCCAGAAGATTCTAAAAGATTTCAGAGAATTGATACTGATTTTAAGGTAAGTGTTTATTAATGTTATTTTGTCTCCACCAAAATATTATCTGTCATAGATCACTTATTCTATTCAAAATGAATTGATTAATTTATTTAGGATAGACCTTATTTAATTCACATAAATTGATTGTTTTATTTCAATAGCCTTAACTATGAATTAATGTCAACCAGTATAATGTAGTTATTCCCTACTGTTGGGATTAAACCTGATTAGAAAAATATTTTTTATGATGTGAGCATTACCGACCAAAAGGCAGCAAGGTAAAGCATTGGTAAAAGTTCTGATTAAGGAATCGTATTACGCGAGTTCAAGTCCTAGTCAAGCCATTACATTCACCTCAGCTGCCTCGGACAGATGGGGCTTGTTAACCCGGAAGAGTACCTCATCTTGGTGAAGGGCAATACTGATTTCAAAAGCCCACAAAAGGTCCTCCAGATTGGGGATTGAGCATAGGGCTAGTGACTCTTTCAAGTATGCTACAGAAACGGCAAATACAAATTTGCTGCCCAATGCACCAGTGGGTGTAACAGTTGATGAATTAACCAAAAGAAGTCAATGTGAGATTATAAATTCTATTTTTTTTTCCATGTTTGTTACGCAATATGACCAATTGATTTGATTGTTTTTTCTGGTTTTTGTTTTCTTCAGAAAATTGTCTCTGAGGTTGAAGTAACAAAAAATGTTGTTGAAGCTACAGGTCAGCCTAAGTTGTATGAAAGGCTAGAAGCTATTCAAGATGAATTGACAAAGTGTGAGAAAGCCTTAGCCGAATATCTTGAGACAAAGCGTTTGGCTTTTCCTCGCTTTTATTTCGTTTCTTCTGCAGATCTTTTAGATATTCTATCCAATGGAAATAATCCAGCTGCAGTGAGTGAAACCTATTTATTTTTTATTTATATTTTTGAATTCCTATGGAATACTTTATGAAAAATCTGAAAAAAAAACATTTATTCTCCTATGTTTTTATGGTTTAGATCATAATTTTAAATTTTAAATAAAATATCTAATATCACTAATATGTGAGCTTCCAGTCGCTGGATGAGCCAATGAAACATCTATGTTAAAAAAGAGCCATGATATTTATCCAAAATAATAGGCTGTTTTAATTGTACTATCTCTCTTTGTTTGCTACAGATAGTAGACACTTTCTTGTCAATCCTCTGCAATACACTGTTAATGTTATAATCTTAGATTTTTTTTTGCTGCTTTTATCACTTTTCTCTGATTCAAAGATTTTACGACAAACAATTATATACTTGTCTTTCGTTATAATTATTTCATAATACTGCTATATTTTTTTTATTTATATAGTAGTTTATAAGAATTGAATAACAACTACATAGAATATTTGCTAAAGATGACATATCAATGAACTTAAAAGATGGAATGACTGCAAGCAAATAACTTCTTCCTTTTTTTTTTTTACCTGATATTTTAATTCACAATTGTACCATTGTCATACAAATGAGTTTTATTACATTCCCATTTTTTAGTTCCTGATCTAATTAAAGTGAAACCTTGTAGGAATCTTGTTGAAAATGAAAAAAATATCATTAATTCTATAAAAATCTGTTTCAATATTGTGCCGATAATCTATTAAAAATTTGTATCCTTTTCTATTTCTTTTAGGTTTCTGTGCATTTGACAAAGCTTTTTGACAGTTTAGCAAAATTGAAATTTCAAAACCCACAAAATCCAGAGGATAAAACTGCAAACGGCATGTACAGTAAAGATGGAGAATATGTGGATCTTGACAAAACTGTTGACTGTTCTGGACAAGTAAAAATTATTTTGTTATAAAGATTAATACTTAATGGAAAATAGTTATTAAGTGTTTCAATAAAGAAATTTGAACAGATGTAGAGAATCTTGCGATTTTCTGCAGAATAAGCCTTGCAGTCCTTCTAACCCCAAAATACAACTTCTACTCCCCTCAACCTACTGAACCTACAATAAATTGTACTTAAAAAAATAGTTTACTCTAAGAATACGTATATTCCTTGATCATAAAAAAAGATACAAGAAACTTTTAAAATATTGTATATTGCTTGGTTGATATCGAAATATTTTAAAATTGGAAATTCTTTTTTTTAATTATAATTATTTTATTTATTTCAAATTAAATCATAACAAGAAAATGATATTATTTCAATTTAAAATATATTATTTAATTATTTTTAGTTTAAAAGAACTCATTTACAATTTATATCATAATAGAATATTCTTAAAACCATGTGTTTCCAATAACTATAATATTTAGACAGTACCAAGAAAGTTACTCTTTCCAAATTTACTTTTTAATGCAACAAAGCATTTGATAAGACTAGGTAGATTGTAACACATCAATGTAAGACTGTTCTGTTTGTTTCTGTCCTTTCAAATAATACTTTTCTCTTTTTCTTAGGTTGAAGTTTGGTTGAACCGTGTTCTTATTGTGATGCAAACAACAATTCGTTTTCACATGAAAGAAGCAGTTGTAGGCTATGAAGAAAAACCCCGTGAACAATGGTTATTTGAATATCCTGCTCAGGTTTCTTTGGTGGGGATGCAAATTTGGTGGTCGTCTGATGTCAACATGGCATTTGCTAGATTAGAAGAAGGATACGAAAATGCTATGAAAGAATATCAGAAAAAGCAGGTATGAAAACAGAAAAAAACAGAATGTAGATAGACATACAGATAAGTATGGCATTTTTTTGATTAAAATAAGGATAGGATATAAAAATGTTATCAAGGAATTTCAGAAAAAGCAGGTTAAGTGGAAAAACTGAAAAATTTAATATATCTTTATATGTTGATATATATATATATATATATATATATATATGTGTGTGTGTGTATATATATATATGAGTGTGTGTATATATGTATTTGTATGTATTCTTATCTGAATTATTGAAGCAAGCTACTAGAAAAGAGTAGAAAAGTTTAATTAGTTGATATAAATATCTAAAAATACAAAATCATTAAAGGTAATTGTCATTGGTAGTGATATCAAAAATCCAAAAAATATTTCAGAAATATTTTATTTAATGTACTAAAATATAATCAAAAAACACATAAAACTCACATTTAGCTCGATGCCCTCTCTTGTATGTGGAATGTTTCCTCTATTTTGCATCAATACAATTAGGCAAGAATAAAAAAAACAATGAGGGATAAATCCTCAACTCGTGACAATAAAAGATCTTGGAAAGGATTAAATTGATTTTTATTGATTGAAGGTTGACAAAAAATTTGATAAAAGAATTTAATCCATTTGATAAGTTCTTAAATTATTTCATTTTACTGATTATAATTTATTATTGAATAAATTAGGCAAAACTTTGGAGTAATTGATTAGACTATTTTTTTCTTAAATCAAAATGAATATTACAACAAATTCTAAATAAGATCAGAATAGGAAAAATCCAGGCCCTGGAAAGAGGCTGATAACAACATTTAAAACAAAGAGTAATTGTTAAGGTTTGCCCAACTTCACTGTGCTTGATTATAAACAGAAAACAAGATGGCAAAGCTTTTTAACCTCTAACAACCCAAACCAATATCTTTAATTCTGTGTTGAGTTAGGAGAAATTTTGGGAGAATTTTTTTGTGTTGATAAGAACATTTAAAACACAAGGATAATTGTTAAGAATGCACAATTATAAACAATATACAAAGTTAAGTGTTTTGGGCTTTTTATTGAAAAACCTTGGTGGCGTCCACCAAACAGGGAGACCACTCATAAGAGGCCATTTGAAAGGAGGTCTAGTTGATCCAGTGGGTAGGCAGTTGGACTTCAGAATCATAATACGAGAGTTCAAATCTTTGAGGCTGGCAATTGCTCTGTAAAAGGAAATGACCAATAGAATTATCTTCTGTCTCTTCTATGAAAAGGGGTACAAAGATTTGAATGATATATGAGTGGGGATTTGAGAAAACCCCACCCTGCCCTTCCATAAACAAGAATGCAGCCAGGGAGAAGTGAATTGCAGAAACCAGCCTGGGTTGGAGATAGTGGTCTGAAGACTTGCCACTATAACATTGAGCAAATCATACAGAAATCTTTATCTCTTCTTCATAGGAAAACTATACATATTTCTGAGACAATTTAACAATAGTTAATTACTTACAGTCTTTCTCTCTGTCTCTCTCTCTTTCAGATCATGCAATTAAATTCATTGATTACCATGTTAATGAAAGATTTGAGCAAAGGTGACCGACAAAAAATCATGACAATTTGTACAATTGAGGTCCATGCGAGAGATGTCGTGGCCAAACTGGTTACATTGAAAGTGAACAATTCTCAGGCCTTTCTATGGCTCTCGCAGCTTCAGCATCGATGGGATGACAAGGAAAAAGATTGTTTTGCAAACATCTGTGATGCTCAATTTCGTTATAGCCATGAGTATCTTGGAAACACGCCTCGCCTTGTGATCACACCTCTTACTGATAGGTAAATAACTGTACTTGATCTGTTGTTTTGATCTTAGACCAACACTTTATCTTATTGTTTCTTTTTATTATATGCTATGGAAAAGTTTGGTTTATCCATTGAAATAAAACTTTCTAAAAAGATATCAAGCAAATAACTGTTAGTTTAAAGAAAATAAAACATTCCCAATATATTTATTGCACTAATGACATATATATATATTTATATGTTAAGCTCTAATGACATATTTATACGTTGAGCATTGATAACATATATAAAGTCAAGTTTCCATGAGGGTGGAGCATTTGTAAAAGCTCTGACTCTAGAATCGTCATATACGTGAATTCAAATCCCAGTCAAAACCATTACATTCATCAGCTGCCTCAGGCAGATAGGGATCCTTTCCTCCAGAGAGCAACTCATCAAGGTGAAGGGCAACACTGAATGCAAAAAGCCCCGGTTTATAGAGCACATAGGTTAGTGCTTGACCAAGTTAGTATACTATACAGTCAAGCATGGCCCTGTTTGGTTGTGTAATAAAGGTGTTAATGAATATTAAAATGCCCCAAATAATCATTGTTTTTCATGGCTTTATTTATTATTTGTCCAGGTGTTACATTACTTTGACCCAATCTCTCCATTTGATTATGAGTGGTGCTCCTGCTGGACCTGCAGGAACAGGAAAAACAGAAACCACCAAAGATTTAGGAAGAGCCTTGGGGATTATGGTTTATGTTTTCAACTGCTCAGAACAAATGGACTACAAGGTTTTTATTTTATTTTCTTTAAAATTCCTGTAAAATATTTAGGGTGGTGATTCAATCATTAAACTGATCTGGAATATTTCTTAGTGCCAACTTTAGCAACATAGCAGCCTCCCCACAGAATGAGCGTCACAGCTCTATAATCTACAAAATGTTACTTGTGCCCCACAAAATACTGTCTCTACTAAACATCATATATGTACAGTGCCGGCAAAAAGAAGGTCCGCACTTGTAATTTTTTCAAAAACTGCAAATTTAAGCTAAATTTAATGTAACT
>JAUZSX010352997.1:0-10052 GCA_034780655.1 Idiosepius hallami
CCCGGGCTTTATATATTCGGTGTTACCCTTCACCTAGATGAACTGCTCTCCAGAGCTAACGAGCTCCATCTGCCCGATGCTTTAGATATAGATTACTTATCAATTGAAAGAGTAAAAATAAAAAAAATGCTGAATTAGTATATAGCTCTCACCTCCTGCTTCTCCCCATTGCTTTTGATCATTCTCCTCCCTTCCACCTTCCCCACCATGATGTAAAGTCAAGTCCTAATAATCAGATCAGTCAGTTTTAATGTTGTTTGTTTCCTGTAAAATATTGGTTAAATATTTCTAACACTGTTCTTCTTATGCTCAAATTTCTATTTTACCTTTTTGTATATTTATAATAAATTCAGAATAAGATTAGAGATACTAATCCTGCTTTTAGACAATGAGATTGCAAAGAATTAATGTCTAGGGTATTTTTTTTTAATCTTGTTATGCAAACCAAAAGCCTAGCAGAATATATCTTTTGTTTAACTTATGTGAAATATCAACATTATTCCGTCTTGTCTATATAGAGACGTGTCGCTTTTTTTTTGGACACCTGTCTTTTAAACATGTGCTTAGAAAAATTATGAACGAAAAGGACAAAGATCTTTAGTGAAAAATAAAGATGAATGATTAAGAAAAAATCTTGTGTAAAAATTAATTGCTATTATAATTTTTAAATAAAAAAATTTGAAAGAAAAAATATATCATATTTTGATTCCAGGCGGTTTTTTAATGGTTTTTCTATGTAAAAAATAGTGTTGTGTTTTGAATACAGTTTTCAAAATTCTCTTAAAAATCAGTTTCTTACTCGATTTAAGATATTCTTCTAGTGATTATCTGGGAAAATCTTTGCTGTTATTTATCTAAAAATCATTTCTTATATTGGACTTATATTTTTTTAAAACATCTTTTTGATTAACTCCTCCCATAAATTAAAATCATTTTAAAGATTGAAAAAAAAATGGTGTACACATTAAAACTTTTTTACTAGCTTTGTAAAATATAGATTGAAAAATATTATTACAGTTTGACTTTTTATTGTCCAACTTCTAATTTTTTTGGTCATGGCAGCAAGGTATTTTGTTAAAAAAGGACGAAACTAATGTTTTTTTCAATAAATTTTTTACTTTTTTGTATTTTTGTTGCACATTTTACAATAAAAAATAGTTTAAGTAATAATTAATAATTTTGAACCTAATTAATGATTTCTTGAAATTCATTTTAAAAATATTTTCATCTGTGTATGCTGTAAATTAAAACTTTGATTTTTACAACAATTGTATGCATATGTCTATGAGTACTGTGTATATGATTGTATGAGGAGCAGAAGCGTGGAACAATAATGAAAGCAAAAAAACATGCCAGGCAATGCCAAGTACAAATTCTCACTCTCGTCCATTATAAAATAGGATAACCAACCAAATTCTTTTGTAAATCAAAGCATATCGAATTTTTATCTTAAAAATATTTTCAATTTTTGTTTTTATTCTAAATCCAAAATATCGTCTGGCAAGAAGAGCCAGGTTTCTATTGGCAAAATATCAAATCAATTGCTTCGTTTCATTTATCATCGGACCGGGGATGGAAGGAGGGTTAGTAAACACTTTTTATTGCAGTCTTTCATAATTGAGCGCTGCTACTGCATGGACTTTTTATTGTCTAAGCCAAGGAATGGAATTAAGACAGAACAATGAAATATTATTTTGGAATGTATTTTCAAATAAGATATCTCTTATAAATATTCATTGCATTAAAATTGCCAGAATCATAAAACAACACAAAGATATCAGTTGAAGTTTTAGTTTTCTAGTTTGAAATATGAAACATTTGTTGATTAAGCTCAATGGTTAGAGCTAAAGTTTCTAATACGGCTTGTTAGACCACAAATAAGGCAGAATATGAAATAGGAATAAACATCTATTGAAACAGAAAGGTAAAGAATATAAGTGCTGAAGTAATTGTCTAGCTGAGCATATTAAAGTGATGTGGCTTGAGCCTACCTGGCTATATGAGATTAAGCTCAATGGTGAGAGCTAAAGTTTCTGTTATGGCTTGCTAGACCACAAATAAGGCAGAATATGAAATAGGAATAAACATCTATTGAAACAGAAAGGTAAAGAATATAAGTGATGAAGTAATTATCTAGCTGAGCATGTGAAAGTGATGCTGGCTTGAGCCTACCTGGCTCTCTGAGATTAAGCTCAATGGTGAGAGCTAAAGTTTCTAATACGGCTTGTTAGACCACAAATAAGGCAGAACATGAAATAGGAATAAACATCTATTGAAACATAAAGGTAAAGAAAATTAGTGCTGAAGTAATTGTCTAGCTGAGCATGTCAAAGTGATGCTGGCTTGAGCCTACCTGGCTGTCTGAGTTCTTTCTCCTATTCCTGAGAGAGGAAGAGTTCTACTTTATGCTAATCACGGAGGGTAGAATTTACCACAACAAATGATATTTGTCTATATTTGTGTCTGTGGAAGGTAACTTACCATTGATTCAACATAGAAATTTGTCCTCTAGTAAAAATAACCTGGTTGTTGTTTTCGTTTCCATAGAAATAATTAATTGTTTATGATTATTTAAATGTTTTCTTTTATAAGTACTTTTTCCAGCAAAAAAAAAAAAAAAAAATCCTGATCCTAAGTTAACCCTCCTTTTTTTTCTTTCTTTTTTTCTTTCTTTTTTTTTTAGAAGGGTTAAATTAGTGTCAGAATTTTTTTTTTTAAAAAAAAAATAATAATTGAAAAAAAAGTTAAAATTTTTTTTTCAATTTCTTGGAGATGAACAGATTTTTTTCTATTTTTCTATAGAGAAATACTTTTTGAAATTAACATCTGTTAAAATTTTGAGGAACAAACCAGACTTTTATTTCAATCCAGTGTTAATGGCTTATTTTGTCTCTCTATTGATGAATTATCTCTCAACTCAAAATTTCTATTAAATACTTTAATTTAATAAATGGCTGTGTGGATTTATTTAATGACTTTTCTTATTTTCATTTCATTTAAGTGGTTGGTTTATTAAAGTTCAAAGTGATATTTATCTAGAAGTCATTGGTTCCATACAGATTGCAGGTAAAATTATCCTGATACAGGTAAAATTAACCTTTAGCTATGTATGGGTACATTAGTGTACGGTCTTTTCATCACTTCATGATTCATCACCCGACTGTTCATTATGGTCTATTTATCACTAGACTTTTCATCACATGGTCTTTTCATTACGTTGACAATTCATTATCCAAGCATATCGACTCTCATTGGGTCATTTAATGATGTGAACTGATTTTATTTGTTTAATTTGGATTGTTTATAGTTTTTTGTTTTTATTTTTAGTTATCTTTTTTTGAGTGTTTTTTTTTTTCTTTTTTTTGTAAGATGAGTGTGTTTGATTGAGTTAAAGGCTTTTTGGTAGGATATTGGATTATTCTCTGATATAGTTTGATCTTTCTATTTTTGACGAAATACCTCGCATTTGACTTGGAAATACAATTTGGGTTTATTTGGTCACATATCAACCATTTTTAGGTTATTTAATGCTGAGAACAACCATTTTTTTTTTAAATAAACCTTTTTTGTTCTCACATATTTGACAACTTAAGAAAAGACTGATTAAATACTCCGCCCCGGGCGGCACATTCCGGGGGGCGGGAGGGGGTAAAGTAAAAAAATAAATTAATAAATAATAATAGTAAAAAGTTAATAAAATTTCTAAGATTTTAAAACTAAAATTAGTTTTTAAGTTTGTAGTATGTTTTCTGTTTTATGCGCATAATAATTCTGTTAATAAACGGATTTTTAAATAAATAATCAACCATCACTCCAATGAAAATGAATATTTCAAATTGAATATAATTAGATCCTTGATTGTAGTTCTTTGAAATTAAATGTTTTTAGGGCATTTTGGAATTTTCAACGTTAACGGATTATCGGTGATCAGGGGACGCATATTTTACGACCGCCCCGCCCGCGCCCCAGGCGGCAAAAATTGTTTCTAGGCCCCTGCTGGCTATGCTGATACCCATTTAGACGTTTGGTCATTGAATGAAAATACTTTTTCATACCTTTCCTAAGGTCAAAAGTATAGAATGATCCTCAGTTGAATCTAAGCAATCCATTCTCTAGCATTTGAAGGTAAGATACTTTAACCACTCTTTGAATAAAAGGGGGGGGAGAGCTTCTTAAGGAAAGAATTTACACTGACTTGGGTTGTAAGTTGCAAAAGCTTTTTTAACAAGGCAACTGTTCATAAAGTAGTTCTAGATTAATTATTGAAGAGTTCAGACTTGCCAGATGAGGATCCCTTTCTATCCTAAGGGGCCGATATATCGGCTTTAGTAACCAAACGCAAAAAGAGACCCACTAACATTTCAACCCTAATGGTTCTTTAATAGAACGTCTCTGAGTGACTACTTGGTAATATTGCCAAGTCAGGATCCAAAGATGGAAATTGAAATATCGTAGTGTGTGTGTCTTCTTTTGCCTTGAGTCGCCAGGGCCGATATATTGGTTCTTTAGGGTTGAAAGGGTTAACAATAGCTTCTGTTTTTAGATTCTCTTTCATTTTTCGACAGAGTTGCACTTTATTCTCTGTATTTCATTTGGACTAATTGAACTGAAACAAAACGATTTTTTTAAAAATAATATTTAATTTCTTTTGTTAATCTGATTCGGACACGAAATGACCAAAACTTTGCTCTACGAATGACTCTCCACAGTCATCTATAATGCTGTATGATATTTTGATTATGACCTATTTCTTGATCATTGCAATATCTGGCCCATGTCGTCAATAATGTTACATGATATCTTCTTATGACCCATTTCTTGACTATTACTAAGTATGGCCCGTGTCGTCAATAATGTTACATGATATCTTCTTATGACCCATTTCTTGACTATTACTAAGTATGGCCCATGTCTTCAATAATGTTACATGATATCTTCTTATGACCCATTTCTTGACCATATCTAAGTATGGCCCATGTCGTCAATAATGTTACATGATATCTTCCTATGACCCATTTCTTGACTATTACTAAGTATGGCCCATGTCTTCAATAATGTTACATATCTTGACCCATTTCTTGACCATTGCTACAACTTTCCTAACTCTTTTTTGAGTAGAGGTTCAAATTTGTTTATTCTAATTTATATTTTTAAGATTTATGAAATTGAATGAAGTAAAAAAAATCGTCTTTTATATTTTAGAAATAATTGTCTGAATTAATGAAATGAATTTTGATTATCATTTTAATTTGAATAAGAGGATATTGCCTAGATTTGTTGTTTATTGGGTGGAAAGAGTTGTTCTGATAAAGACTCATTTATTTATGCTTGATTGAACCCAATTTTAAATGTGTTAGAAATTGTTTATTCTTTTGTTTGAATTTCTAAATAATTAATTTTCAAGTTGTGTGTGTGTGTGTGTGAGAGAGAGAGAAAAAGAGATCGATTGATCGATCTATTTCTTTGATTTTTCTTCAGTTCCCAAAATGACTGAAGTTACTTCCCTTTGATTTGCTGCCTTTTTTAAATTCAAGGGAAGTAATAAATAAATTATTTTCGTTTTCTTCAAACTTTTTATTCTTCTTCGAGGAAGTTTAGACCATTTTCCTTTGTTGTTCAACCAAATAATTCTTTTATTTTCGTTTTCTATTCTTTATAACGTCTATTTTAAATAAATGTGTGTGTGTATATATACAGCGAAGTTGTAGCATTGGTAAAAGCTCGGGCTATGAAATCGTATTACACGAGTACAAATCCAAGTTAAAACCATTGCATTTACTTTTAGTAACCTCGGGCAGATGGAGCTCATTAACTCGGGAGAGCAGTTCATCTAGGTGAAGGGTAACACTGAATGTAAAAATCTCGGGTAAGAGCACATAAAAATGGCCTTGTGCCAAACTTGGGTTGGTGTTCACTAAGTAAATAAAATATATATATTATATACACACACACCCCTATGCCCGGGAGTTTTAGTTCCTCCAAACATTGAAGAGTGCACAGCACACTACCCTATATAATTTTTTTTAGATGTAGAAACTATTATAGCAAGTTATATTCAATGTAATATTGTAACTTAATGTTTTTATCAATACTAACTTATTTTTCAGTCTATATATTTTACTTAATAGCGGCTAAGTGGAGCATTGGTAAAAGCTCAAGCTACGGAATCGTATTACACGAGTTCAAATCCCAGTCAAAACCATGGCATCTACCTTTACCTGCCTTGGGCAGATGGAGCTTGTGAGGGTATCTCATCTAGGTGAAAGGCAACACTAATTTCAAAAGCCCACAAAGCGTCCTCCAGGTTGGGGGTTTAGCATAGGTGCTAGCAAATCTTTATCATAAAAAAAAATTTGCTACCCATCGCATCATTGGGTGTAATGGTTGATGATATTTTAAATCAAATAAACATCTTAGCCTTGAAAATTGTTTTTATTAACTAAAACATTTAAGTGTCAGCTTTTTTGTGTAATAATATTATTTCTTTTCTCTTTTGCTTTCATAAAAAAATTAGAACAGCCCCCCCCCGCGCCCCTCCAAAGTGAGATTGGAAGTCAAATAAAACGACAAAAAAATTCAGAATAAAAAAAAAATACAATTTTCAAATTTTTATCAAACATGAATTTTAATCAATAAAAAGGAAAGGAAAAAAAATTAAATATATATAAAAAAAAAAATAAAAATAGTCATGTAAAACATTAACTGTATATGCTCATTATATATATATATATATAATGGCATACATAAGAAAAAAAAATGAACAGAAAGGATGAGACAGAAAACATTGAAAACATGAAATTTTTTTTAAAAAAAGCTGACAATATTTTTCTTTTTAATAAAAGCTTTATATATATATATATATGTTAGTGTGTAAATATATAATGTATATATAAACACACAGGCAGAAAAAAATAAGATAGTCACTGTCTTGTTATGAAAAAGTGCTCTATATATATATATATATATATATATATAAGTATAAATTCACATGAAGATAGGCCTTATGATTATGCATCATTTAAAAGACTTCTAGTTTTCCCATTAGAATCTAGACTAAGTGTGGGTTAAATTGATGTCTATCCATGAAACCATGGCTTACCGACTTAGCTAAGAATAAATAGATTTATAAATTATAGTTCTTCTGAACCATCATATCATATAAAAAATTTTTATAAAGGCTTAAATGATGCAGGTTTTGTTATTATATCTTTTTCATTTGTTATATTTCGGGGATATCACCCATCCTCAAACATCTTGCCATGCTGGTCCTTTAATGCCTACGTTTAATTCTGTTGTTTCTTTTTTCCTCTGTTTGTTTTGTAGTCATGACGTTTTTTATTTTTGTCGTAAAAGTCCATTATTATTTTATTTTTGTCGTAAACGTTCTTCATGGCAAAGTGATTCTAACATGATTTGTGCATCATTTGTATTGTCTCTGTTCTAATGTACATATGTTATATTATTCATGTTATTATTAATATCTAATTCATTTGAATGTAATAGAAATATTCTGTTCCTAGTTCTAATCTATTATTAAGGGTTGGTTTAAGTTTTATAATGGAGATAGATACTAATATTCTTAAATTACTTATATTTCTGCATTGGTTGATAATTGAATTATACATTTAGGAGCACTTTAGTCATTTGTGGTAATTGTTTGGTTTTTGAAGAAATTCAAATTCCTAAAAAAAAAAAAAAAAGTTCCCAAAAACTTGGTATTCAGAATTTTACAAAGAATATTTTTTATATGGTTTTCATTTTCAAAATAAATCAAAAAAATAAAAATTCTCACTAGATTTTTTTTTCATTGTTATTTTAAAAATATTTCTTACTTTCATTAAAAAAAAAAAAAAAATAGAATTAGGAAACTTTTTTTTTTCTCCGTCTCCACCCTCCACCTTAAAAAGATTCTGCTTTCAAATCTTAAGAAATTAGGCTGGGGTGGGGGGAGAGAGAAGAAAGAGAAGGAAAAACAAAAAGGAATGTTTAAAGTTTTTTTTTTTTCTTGGTTTAGTTGAAGAATGAGGAAAGATGCAGATATTATTATTATCAAAATAATTATAAGTAAGATATACATGTGTGTGCGTATATATATATATATATATATATATATATACACACACAACTATTCTAATCTGTTATTAATTGGAGGAAGAATGAATTGTGGAAGTTGAAATCTCCTCTTCTTCCAATTTTTATGGCAGTTAATAGACAACCTTTGACCTTCCTCACCCCCCAAAAATACAAGTTTTGTTTTTTTGTCATTTTTTCATTATTCAATAAAATTCTATCAAGTGTAAATCTTTTTCTTTCCAAAATTTGGTTCTAAATTCTGTTCAGCAATTCCAAAGGAAAATCCCCCCTCCCCCCAAAAAAATGATAATTTTTAAACCATTAATAATATTCTCATTTTAGTCATTATTAATTACTATTATTAGTTTATAGATTAATGATGATGATGATATAATTGGCAGATCTTTGATTAGAATTATTGATGAGTGGGAGGGGGGCAGAATGTTTGTCAGTCAGAATTTCTATAAAAGCAATTTGGATTTTAATCAGGATTCCTTCCTTTCCTCCCCTTCCCTCCTTCCTTTATTTTGCATGATTTAAATTTTATGCAAAATAAGGAGGAAAAAATATCTTGTTTAGATGTGAAGTCATGAAAAATATAAAAAAATCATTTGAAAATTTTTTTCATTTTTTGTTTTATAATTTGTTTGTTCAAAATTTGGGGTTTTTTTTTTCTTCTTTTTCTACAAAATGTTTTTGTCCAAATTTTTTAAGATGAAACTTGATTCGTTATTTGAATTATTTAGGCTTTCATTCAGATCTTTGATTCTTTTTATTCAATCGACCTGTGCTATTCTTTGGCCTTCCTCGCTTGTCAAACTCTGGAATCTTTATGTCAATGTAAAGGGCTATCTTCACAATTTGTTGGGTTGCAGTCCCCAAAAAGAATCCAGAGTTCAACAACTGATAACCGAAGGCACAGAATGTTTCACTTGAAAGATAAATTAAATTTAATATTCTGTAGAAAATGGCTTTTACAAGAATCATACATATTGGGCCTTAAAATAAAGAAGCAGGCTTTTTTTTTTTTTTATCATTTAAGGTTTTTCAATGGAGTTTTAAGACTTTGTTCTTTATAGGGAGGAGGGGGTGGCTTATTCATCATCATCATCATCATATTCAAATAGAATGGAGGGTGAGGAAGGGAAAAAACCCCTAAATTTAGTTGCAGTCACAGCCAATCAGGCTTCAGTTGCTGCTCCTGAAATATAAAAATAAGAAATGTTAAACATTCAATTTTAGCAAAAGAAGAATTGCTTTCTTTTTAATCCTTGAAACCCTAAAGAACCGATATATCAGCCCTGGTGGTAACATAAGGCAAAAGAAGACACACACACACAATGATATTTCAACCTTCACCTTTGAAGCCTGACTTAGCAATATTACCAAGTAGTCACTCAGAGCCGTTCTATCAAAGAACATTTAGGGTCGAAAAGTCAGTGTGTCTTTTTTTTTGCCTTTGGTTAATAAGGCCGATATATCGGCGGCCCATTAGGGTCGAAAGGGTTAAGGAGGAAAGAAAGATAGGTTAAGCTATCGGATCACTCAAATAAACTCAAATAAAGTTATCAAAACTTGGATCTTCACAAAACCAATGGCTAAAATTAAAAGCTCTTTTTTTTTGTTCATTCCAATCCCAAAATGCAATTTTATTGTATGTTTACTTGTGCCTGTATCTCTTCTATTGAGTTATTCTCCATGTTTGTTTCTCTTCTCTTGTAAATATTTCAGACATTAATCTCAAATCAATTGAGTGAAATGTACACTCTTGCACAACAACTAAATGGTGTTGGAAAAATTGCCGGCTTTCCTTTCAGATTTTACATATGCTAATTACGCACTGGTCCTAGCAGCAGCGTTTTAGAATCATTGCGGGTCATTCCATGTCAAATCAACCAGACCTCGACACCCTTGCGTCTCACTTTTTTTTCAAATTTTCACCATATGTTGGTATCATAGAAACTAGAAAATCCTGAAAA
>JAUZSX010353018.1:0-10051 GCA_034780655.1 Idiosepius hallami
AAAAAAAAAAGAAAGAAAGAATAAAAGAAGAAAGAACCCGACCCCCTATCACCCTCCCTAAAAATGAAAAAAAAAGATAAGAAAAAAACGCTGTTTTTATTGGCAATAATCGTCGAATTGAATTGAGATTGGCATAAAAGCCAAAATTGACTCGGGGAGAACTAAATAAATATTTAATGATTGGGCTTTTTTTCTATTTCATTTTCTAGTCTTTATTTTATTTTATTTGGAGCGATGACGGGTGAAAGAGAATAAAACTGTTTGCGAATTGATAGGATTACTTATAGGATAGTGTATGAGCCAGGAGGGCCTGAGAGCGCTGGGTGTGAACAGAGGGAGATTGAGACAGAATCAGATAAATAAAGGTGAGAGATGAGCAAGTGAATGGGAGAGATAGGGACTGAGAAATGTGTGCATTATATTTACTTGGTGAGCACTAACCCAAGTATGGCACAAGGCCATTTTACGTGTTCTTACTAAAAGGATAGTGTCAGAGGGGCCTGAGAGCACTGGGTGTGAATAGAGGGAGATTGAGACAAAATAAGTTTGGCACAAGGTCATTTTTAAGGTAACTGCAATGGTTTTGACTTGGATTTGAACTCGCGGACTACGATTCCAATGCTCCACTTTCGCTGCCCTCTTATTATTGTATTATATTTACTTGGTGAGCACCAACCCAAGTTTAGCACAAGGCCATTTTAGGTGCTCTTACCAGGCTTTTTACATTCGGTGTTACCCTTCACCTAGATGAATTGCTCTCCTGAGTTAACGAGCTCCATCTTCCCGAAGCAGCTAAAGGTGAATGTAATGGTTTCAACTGGGATTTGAACTCGCATGATACGATTTAAGAGGTCGAGCTTTTACCAATGTATGTATGTGTGTTATTGGGTGTGTGTATGCAAGTGTAAGTATGTAAAAAAGGCAGGAAACGTGTGGGTGAGTGTGTGTGTGTGCGTGTGTGCTGGTTAGTGTAGGTGTAGCATTTTCTTTCCATTGGACCCTGACTTAGCCGATAGTGTAGCACTACATGCTCCTCCAATAAAACAGCCCTGATTGGCTAATTGGTATTTTTTGTGCAGCCCTTAGTCCTAGGAAGCCAGCGCCGATATATCAGCCCTGCTTGGTCCAAAGATTTAAAAAAAAAAAGAGATAGTCACAATTAAAAATGTTTGTTCGCTGGTTTCTTTTCTTTCACGGCATATCAACCATTTTGTTCTTTCAATTTTTGGAATAATCAAAAATCTTTCCTTTTGTCCACCCGTACTTTTTTAACACTTTCATTCATTCATTGGTGGTCACTCGTAGTCGAGTATGACTGTCTTCCGTCTTGGTTCTGTGGACCCTTTCAGGAGGACACCAGTGCGTGATGTCTTTTATGATAAGCATGGAAAATTGGCCTTGTGGCTTACTTGGTTTGATGCATGATTTACAAGTAAATTATAAATGTTTTACATATCTTTCATCACATAGATAAATGCTCTTATGATTATGTATTTGTTTTCATACATACAAACATATGTATGTCTGTTTATGCACCTGTGTGTGTGTGTGTGTATCAAAAAATATTAAAAAAAAGTCCATTTTACTTGCTCTTACCCGGGCATTTTACATTCAATGTTACCCTTCACCTAGATGTGATGCTCTCCCGAGCTAACGATCCCCATCTGCCCGAGACAGCTAAAGATGATTGTAATGGTTTTACCTGAGATTTGAACTCGTTTAATACGATTTCAGAGCCCGAGCTTTAACAATGCTCCACCGTGTATTAAAGAATATATATATGTATTAATATATATACTTTTTAGATATAAATAATATAATCAGATATATTTAAGTCAAATAAAAAAATACTTATATGATTTTATTAAAGCCGTGGGGTGGAATTATATTAAATAGATGAATATATTGTAAGAAATAGTATTATGACTATAATTCGATGTTTTATTTTGACTGGCCTCTGGTAAAGAAGCCGACGCTGAGGAATTTAAAATAGTGTAAAGCTTCAATTACGTATGCATAGAATATACTTAGAAAATTCATAAAGAGAACGTTGAGAAAAAAACAAATAAAGCTTGAAAAGAGATATGATAATTTGATATAAGCGGACTATGGTCCTTATCTTTATATGAGTTAAATACAAAGCGGAGAAGCACAGAGAGTTGGACATCAAAATCGTAATACGCAGGTTCGAATCCCTGCCCTTCAGTTTAGTTCCACAATTACTCTAAAACGCTTGGGAAAGGAATGAATTCACGAGTTCCCTTCACTTATGGATTGAATGGGCGGCTCCCACTCGACTCCGAGTATTGGGCACTATCATCCTGTCCTCTCTCTTCATTATTTATTTGCACACTCATTTCGCCTACATAGTCTACGACAATGGTTCTCAACCTTTTCCCGGCTATCGCCCCCAAAAGCTATTTTTGACTTAAGTTAATTCATAATTAGGGCTGTGACAAGAATATTCTTTTTATGTAAGCATATTTTTTGCATACAGACTATTCTTTTTACAAAAAGCATATTCTTTTTAAAAAGCATATTCTTTTAACAAAAAGCCTATTCTTTAAATAAAAAGCATATGCCTTTAAAAAGCATATGCTTTTAACTTTATTAAAATATGCTTTTGGTTAAAAGCATAATCATAAAAAAATTGAAAAATATGCTTTTAACAGAAACTTTATTCTTTTAAAAAAAGAATATTCTTGAGAAATAAAAGCATATTCTTTTTAAAAGGGGTATTCCCTAGGAAAAAAGCATGTTCTTAAGCATATGCTTGAAGAATATTTCCAGCATATCAAGAGAATATAAAGCATATTTTAAAAAGAATATGTCACAGCCCTATTCATAATCGCCCCCCAAGAAGAAATACTAACAAATATTGTAATTATGACTAACCAACACGAGAAACGTTTTGTACATGTACATGCAAATAGAAAACAAATTAAATTAAAAATAATTTTATTGGAAATTTACAAATGTAGAGAGTCTAACAAGTGTGGGCTCTGAGATTAATGATGTTTCGCTTAAAATTGTCAGGCTTTATATTACTCAAGCAGTAAATATAATATAAATAAATATAATATAAACCTTTTTGTGTCATTTAATGCCGAAAACAACAATTTTTGATAAAAGCTCTTTATTTCCCCATGTTTTTTTTATTAAGACAATATGAACTATTTTATAAATAACCGGATGGAATATAAGGCTTCAAACTTTTCCAAAGAGTATCGATCTAATCTTAAACGCAAATTGAACCCCTGCGATTTGAACTTGCGATTTCGGAGTCCGGTTGCCTATTTACTTTTTCAAGTGGATTTCGTCTAACTTCTGTTTTTTTTTCTTCAGATTTTTCATAAGATAATATGAACTAATTTATCACTATCTTGGCGATATTTAGCACTTCATATTTTTCCCAAGAGTAATATTCAATACGATAATTGAGGCTTCATATCTTTCCCAAGGATATTAATCAATACGATAATTTGGACTTCATACCTATCACAGGGGTATTAATCAAGACGATAATTAAGGCTTCATACCTTTCCCAAGGGTATTAATCCATAGATAGTTCGGTCTTCATACCTTTTCCAAGGGTATTAATCAAGACGATAATTGGGGATTCATTCCTTTCCCAAGGGTATTAATCAATACGATAGTTGGAGATTCATGCCTTTTCCAAGGGTATTAATCAAGACAATAATTGGGGATTCATACCTGACCCAAGGGTATATATCAATACGATAGATTGGGCTTTATAACTTTCCCAAGGGTATTAATTATTATAATAATTAGGGCTTTATACCTTTCCCAAGGGTAATAATCAAATTTTGAACATAAGCAGAACAACTAGAATTTAAACTCGTCACACGATTCCGAATTCTACTAACCTGTCTGCTGCTCCAAAGGGACTTTTCCACACTTCCGGGATGTTTAGCTCTGATTCCTGTCATAATCAGTTAATGTGAACACTTCTTAACCCTTGTGACCCTAAGGGGCCGATATATCGGCCTTACTAACAAAAGGCAAAAAAGACACAGATATTTCGAGTCTAATATGGATTTTCGATATAATGCCTCTGAGTGACTACTTGGTAATATTGCCAAATCAGGATCCAACAGTGAAAGTTCAAATATCGTCGTGTGTGTGTCTTTTTTGCCTGAAGTCGCAAGGGCCGATATATCGGTTCTTTAGTGTTTAAAGGTTTAAAGAAAAGCCTGTGAAGACAGCCGATACACTGGGGCCATGAGGAATGCTATTTATGTGTCTTTTTTTGCCTTAAGTCGCCAGGGCCGAAATATCGGTTCTTTAGGGATTAAAGAGTTAAAGAAAAGCCTGTAAAAAAAGCCGATACACTGGAGCCATGATGAATGCTGTTGATGTGTCTTTTTTATCTTAAGTCGCCAGGGCCGATATTTCGGTTCTTTATGGTTTAAAGGGTTAAAGAATAGCCTGTAAAGAAAGCCGATACACTGGAGCCATGATGAATGCTGTTTATGTGTCTTTTTTTGCCTTAAGTCGCCAGGGCCGATATATCGGTTCATTATGGTTTAAAGGGTTAAAGAAAAGCCTGTAAAAAAAGCCAATACACTGGAGCCATGATGAAGGCTATTTATGTGTCTTTTTTATCTTAAGTCGCCAGGGCCGATATTTCGGTTCTTTATGGTTTAAAGGGTTAAAGAAAAGCCCGTAAAAAAAGCCAATACACTGGAGCCATGATGAATGCTATTTATGTGTCTTTTTTATCTTAAGTCGCCAGGGCCGATATTTCGGTTCTTTAGGGATTAAAGGTTTAAAGAAAAGCCTGTAAAGAAAGCTGATACACTGGAGCCATGATGAATGCTATTTATGTGTCTTTTTTTGTCTTAAGTCGCCAGGGCCGATATATCGCTTCTTTAGGGTTTAAAGGGTTAAAGAAAAGCCTGTAAAAAAAGCCGATACACTGGAGCCATGATGAATGCTGTTTATGTGTCTTTTTTATCTTAAGTCGCCAGGGCCGATATATCGGTTCTTTAGGGATTAAAGGGTTAAAGAAAAGCCTGTAAAAAAAGCCGATACACTGGAGCCATGATGAAGGCTGTTTATGTGTCTTTTTTGCCTTAAGTCGCCAGGGCCGATATATTGGTTCTTTAGGGATTAAAGGGTTAAAGAAAAGCCTGTAAAGAAAGCTGATACACTGGAGCCATGATGAAGGCTGTTTATGTGTCTTTTTTTTGGTCTTAAGTCGCCAGGGCCGATATTTCGGTTCTTTAGGGATTAAAGTTTTAAAGAAAAGCCCGTAAAAAAAGCCAATACACTGGAGCCATGATGAATGTTATTTATGTGTCTCTTTTATCTTAAGTCGCCAGGGCCGATATTTCGGTTCTTTAGGGATTAAAGGGTTAAACAAAAGCCTGTAAAGAAAGCCGATACACTGGAGCCATGATGAATGCTGTTTATGTGTTTTATTTCTATCTTAAGTCACCAGGGCCGATTTTTCGGTTCTTTATTGTTTAAAGGTTTAAAGAAAAGCCTGTAAAGAAAGCTGATACACTGGAGCCATGGTGAATGCTGTTTGTCAGTGAAATATCTTAGAGACGGAATGTCAATTACGGGAATTAAAAACTGCGAAAAAACATAACAGAAATAAATAAAGAATAAACAGAAAAATGTTTTCGCTAAAAGAAGAGCAGCTCGAGTTTGCATTTACGGTCAGCCGAGATTAAATCCCTATAAATCAAGAGAGACAGGGAGATAGGGTGAAAAAGAGAGAGAATGAAAGAGGGGGAGAGAGAGAAGGAAAGGAAGAAAGAGAGATAGAGGGAAAGAGAGAAAGAGGGAGAAATAGATGGAAAGATAGAGAAGAACAGATAGAGAGAAGGGAAAAGAGAAAGAGAGAGAGACAGATGGAAAGAGAGAAAGAGAGAGGGAAAAAGAGAGAGAATGAAAGAGGGGAAGAGAGATAAGGAAAGAAAGAAAGAGAGATGGAGGGAAAAAGAGAGAGAATGAAAGAGGGGAAGAGAGAGAAGGAAACATAGAATGAGAGATAGCGGGGAAAGAGAGAAAGAGAGAAAAATAGATGGAAAGATAGAAGAACAGATAGAGAGAAGAAGAGAAAGAGAGAAGGAAAGACAGAAAGAGAGATAGAGATAAAGAGAGAGAAGAAAAGAGAGAGTGAAAAGAGAAAGAGAGAGAGCGAGGGGAATAGGTGCAAAGAGAGAGAGATGAAGAGAGAGAGGGGGAGGGAAAGAGAGATAGAGAGAAAGATAGAAAGAGAGGGAGAGATAGAAGATAGAGAAGAAGAAAGAGAGAAGGAAAAAGAGAAAGGGAGAGTTAGAAAGAGGGAGAAAAGATAAAAAGAGGGAGAGGAAAAAGAGAGAGAGCTAGAAGCAAAAAGAGAAAGAGAGAGATATGAAAAGAAAGAGAAGAGGCAGAGAGAGAGAAAGAGAGAGAGAAAGAGAGAGAGAGAAGGAAAGTGAGAAAGAGAGAAGGACTGTCTTCAGTCTTGTTCCATGTGGAAATGAATTAGTCCAAATCTTAATAGAACAGATCAAAAAAAAAAAATATTCGGGGTCATTTCTTTGTTTTACGCAAAGTTGTATTAACTCAAAATGGCCGCTATATCGGCCCTAGGCATTTAAGGTAAAAAAAAAATGCAATCTAGAAATCTAAGGCAAAAAATGTCTAGGAATCTAAGTAAAAAAAAAGGCCACCGATATTTTGGCCTTAATATGACCCACTAATGACTACAAGGTACTTTTGTTAAATCATGGACCAAAGATTTACTTCTGAAATATTGTAAAAGTAAGAATGTTTTTATAATAAAGAAAATGTTTGGAGATGAATTAGTCCAAATTTTAACAGATCAAAAAAAAAATATTCTTAAGCAGTAGCAGCAGCTAAAAAAAAAATCAAATGCATTGCACATTTGAACTGAAGGAAGGACCTCACGATCTACCTCCTCCCTCACACCAACCAAAGGGTATAAAAATGGCCTCGTGTAGAGTTATCCCCAAGGGTGAGGACTGGAAGTCTCAGAGTAATCTGTGAGTGCGAGAACCTCTACAACTACAGGAAGACTCGGAACCCAAACGAGTTAAGAGGGAAAAAAATAATCAAAATGCATTGCGCATTTGAACTTAAGGACCTAACCATCTCCAAACCCCTCCCCACACCAACCGACGGGAGGGTATAAAATTGTCCTTATGTAGAGTTACCCCCTCGGGTAAGGACTGGGAGTCTCGGGGTAATCTGAGATTGCAAAAACTCTACAACTAAAGGAAAACTCCAAGCCCGAATGGGTGAAGAGGAGTCCTCTTCAAGAGGACTCCCTGCTCAACAACAACAACAACAACAACAACAACAGCAGCAACAACAAAAACAGCAACAAGAACAGTAAGTCCTACCTTATATCTTAACCCAATATGAAGCCCTCACCCAAGACCTTACCTCCGCTTAACCTAGAATATTCCTAACGATAAAAACATGAAACAGTCTTCTTCATTATCACCTGGACAAAAAAACATTCACCTTAATTCATCAGTGGGGAAAAGAGAAACACGTTTGTTTTGGTTTTAAGAAACAAACAAACAAAAAAAAAAACAGGGCTTCTTTCTAATTTCGTGAGAGCAGCTGAGTAGGTGAACCTCTTTCTTCTTTCGGATACGCTGGGTTTTAGATGGAAGTAGAGGATGTTTAACACGCATTTCTCTCCCCCAGGTTTTATTTTATTTTATTTTTTTTGTTTTTTGTTTTTTTTGTTCTACCCCAGCCGCCATACGAGACGCCGGTGGGACTACAGGCTGGAGACTATAAGTGCCTTGTCCTAGACGTTTGCGTTTAACTAGTTGCATCATCAGACCAAGCAACTGACACAGCTGACGTTACCATCATCTTCCCGGGTTGAGTGCTTGTTCCTCTTCTGCTTCTTTGCTCCCACTTTTTTTTCTCGGCATTACATGATGTGAGGGGTTTGCGTTGAGTGGGTGTGGACGTCTAAGGGAATTTAACAGGGCTGCCCTCTCACCAACCTAGGCATGCCTAACAGATAAGCCTACCCCACGAAAAAATAAATAAATAAAAAAAGAAATAAAAAATCTTTAAAAAAATAATTAAAAAAGTTATTCGTATGGTGATAAATATCCCGGCTTAAGATATAAAATATTAATGTGTTTTGTTGCTATTTTTATTTATTTGTTTATTTATTTATTTATTTGGCTAATTTAAAAAAATAGTAAAGCTATTAAATGCTTTGCCCACACTTTTTGAAGATACGTCGAGTAAACATCTCAAATATTGTACACATGATAAGCTATCCGTACTCAAAGTTTTATGACAAAAAGTTCTATGAGTATTGCGAACATATAACAACAAAAATAAATAAATAAATAAATAATAATAATAATGATAATAATAATAATAATAATTATTATTATTAATATTATTATTATTATTATTATTATTATTATTATTATTATTATAATGATAATGATATGATTTAATAGAACAATCATTTTTGATAAACGTTTTTTGCTACACGCGTAGGTTTTAAAATAACACAAAATGCACAATTTAACCCATAGCTGGAGGAGGGTGTGTGGTGATTCATAACAAAAAAAATAAACAAAAAAAAACATAAAAATTTTTTCAAAAAATAATTTGAAAAGTTATTCGTATGGTGATAAATATCCCAGCTTAAAATATAAAATAAATGTGTTTTGTTGCTATTTTTATTTATTTAATTATGTAATTATTTATTTGGCTGATTTAAAAAAAAAAGAGTAAAGCTATTAAATGCTTTATCCAAACTTTTTGAAGATACGTCGAGTAAAAATCTTAAATATTCCACACATGATAAGCTTTCCGTACTGGTGAAAAGTTCTATGAGTATTGTGAACAAATAACAACAAAATTTTGGTAGCGAAGTTCGAGCCTTGGTAAACGCTCGGGCTCTGGAATCGTACTATGCGAGTTCAAATCCTAGCCAAAACCAATGCACTCATCTTTCTTTGCCTCGGACAGGTGAGGCTCGTTAACTCGGGTGAGCAGTTCATCTAGGACCTAGATGAACTTCTAGGTGAAGGTTACACCGAATGCAAAAAGCTCGGGTAAGAGCACTTAAAAATGGCCTTGTGTCAAAATTGGGTTGGTGCTCACTAGGTAAATATACAATATATAACAAAATAAAATAAATAAATAATGATGATCATAATAATAATAATAATAATAATAATAATAATAATAATGATGATTTGGTTTAATTAGTTTTTTACGAAATATCAAACATTTTAGGTCACTTAATGCAAAGAACAATCATTTTTGATAAACGTTTTTTTAGACACGCGTAGGCTTTAAATAACACAAAATGCACTATTTAACCGATAGCTGGAGGGGATGTGGCGATTCATAACTTTCCGAAGAATATTAGTCCAATTAGGAACGCAAATGAAACGACTGAAGATTTTGAAACAAAGGTTCGATATTTAATTCAAATGCAAGGACTTGTCCAAAATGATCTCAATTTTCAGAATGTTCAAAAAGTCACTTGAAGAGGATATTTAAGCCTGTGTTCAACATTCGATTCACGGGCAAGAACTTGTCCAAAATGAACCCAATTCAGGTGTCCAAAAAGCCACTCAAGAGGATTTTTAAATATATGTTCAACATTCAATTCAATTGCAAGAACTTGTCCAAAACGACCACAATTTTCTTCAAAAGTTGATTACGTCATATGAAGCCGATTTTGGGGGCAGCGATGGTGGAGCATTGGTAAAAGGTTGGGCTCTGAAATCGTATTACGCGAGATCAAATCCCAGTAAAAACCATTACATTCACCTTTAGCTGCCTTTAGCAGCTAGGGCTCGTTAACTCGAGAGAGCCACTCATCTAGGTGAAGGGTGACACCGAATGTAATAAACCCGGGTAAGAGCACGTAAAATGGCCTTGTGCCAAAATTTGGGTTGCGTGCTGACCAAGTAAATATAATATTATCATTTATTGCTCATCTAGGTGAAGTGTAACACCGAATGTAAAAAGCCCGGGTAAGAGCACGTAAAAATGGCCTTGTGCCAAACTT
>JAUZSX010353028.1:0-10051 GCA_034780655.1 Idiosepius hallami
ATGGGGCTCGTTAACTCGGGAGAGCAGCTCATCTAGGTGAAGGGTAACACCGAATGCAAAAAGCCCGGGTAAGAGCATGTAAAAATGGCCTTGTGCCAAACTTGGAGTGGTGCTCACCAAGTAAATATAATACATGTGTGGAGCATTTTGAAAGTTAATTGGTGAGGGTAAAAAGCCATTTTGAATAATTATTTTGATTAGAAATAATTATTTTAACGACCAGAAGTATTCAGGTCTAATAGTTTTGGGTGATGATATGCATTGACAAAAATCAGCTGAAAATACCATACAAAATCTAATTGATTTTATCACATGATCTGATTTCTTTTTAAAATCAACTTAGCCCAAAAGCCTGACCTGATCGAGAGAAAATAAGGGCATTTCCTGATTCAGTAATGCAAAAATGCCTTAAATCATTTGTAGAAATCTAGACAACATTCAAGAAATAAAAAATTGTTGCCCAGTGTTATTAATAGAACATCAAAAATAGAGTCTAATTCAAACAATGAGTGTTTTTGAAATGAAATTGACAGACGCTTCATTGTTAAAGCCAGATTAGTTTTAAGTCAGGCCAAGCATCGGGTGTTAAGTCTTTTTCAACCTATTTATATAGATAAATAAGTAAGTAGTTGGCTTCTTGCTTATTTTTTTCTTTTTAATTAAGTTCTCTTCCTTGGCAAGAGTAGAGCCAACTACTTAAGTCACTTTCATAACCGTTCCTCCTGTATTTGCCAAGCAGGGTGGTTAGCCCTGCACAGGCTAGCCAGCTGGTGCTTGCCACACTGTTACAGTACCTGATATTTCTAAGAGGTCACCCATTTTAGTACTGAACAGGCTCTACATTGCTTAACTTTGATGATCCAGTGGGAACTGGTGTATACAATGTGATTTGATCGCACCATTCATTATTCAACCCATAGCTGGAGGGACTGTGGGGTTTCATACTTTTCCCAAGGGTATTGGTCCTTGATACCGTCAAGTGGCATTGGAGACAGCGGTTCCCGTCAGATCACCGAAGTTAAGCAACATCGAGCCTGGTCAGTAGTTAGATGGGTGACCATTTTACAATACCGGGTACTGTATCTTTTTCTGGACTTTTTTGGTGATTTGATGTTTTCTTACCGAACGTTTCGGCCTAGTGACTCTCAGGGCTTCTTTAGGTGTTTCAATTCCAACTCTAGATAGGGATTCTGGGTCTAGTCATAGAATTTCTAGTAATTACTGCCTTCTATAAACGTTGTGTCAGAAAACATAAAAAAACCAAGATGAAGAAAAAAGTCCAAAAAAAAAAAAAGTTAATTTCTCTATTATGATACCTCATGTCAAAAGAAGGCCTGAGGGTCACTAGACCGAAACGAGTAAGAAAACATCAAATCACCAAGATGAGGAAAAAGGTAAAAAAAAAAACAAAAAATAGTTAATTTCTTTATTATGATACCTCATCTCAAAAATAGAAATAATAAATAATAGACTGTTCCAGACATTTTTGTTTGATAAGTCTTTTTTTTATTTATTTATTGTTAAAAACAATAACAAATAAAAAAGTTTAAGGTTTTTTTTTTTCAATTCAAAAATTCTTACAACAGAATTGTATTTTTTTTACTTTGGATAATTTTTGGCTTATAAACTGTTTTATTTATTTTTAAAATTTAATTTCAGACTATTGTCATCATCTTGGTAGTTTTTAGGATGTTTTTCTCACTTAATTTTAAACTGCAATTTTATTTTTGAGATGGGGCTTCATAACCTGAGAATTTAGTGAAAAAACAAAAAAAAAAATTTTTTTTTTTTTACTTAAAATCTGTTAAAAATTGATTTTTTTTTTAAAAATTTTATTTTATATTTTTCTTTGGATAAATTTTTGTTGTAAAAATAAAAAAAAATTATATGGCATTTTTTTTGGAGGGGGAGGCGATAATTTTTTATCTATTAACTCATTTTGAAAAAAAAAGTTCTGTGCAACCCCTGCTCTAAAAAATACCCCAAAACAGTTTAAAGAGTTCTGTTCATGTTAAAAATTCTCAAAATGATGTTTGAAGAGTGCCCTGGTGGACTTGCTGGCTTCTGTGCAGGCAGCTTCCACACTTTTTGTAATTCCTGGGGGTCCACAGCTAAATACTCCGACTGTACGCACCTGGAAGGGAGAAAATTTAAAATAGCAAGAGAAAATTGGAAGAAGGAACAGTTAGATGTATAAGAGAGTTGTTCCAAAAGTATTGCCTCTTATTTATTTTATATGGAAGGGTTGTTCCAAAACTATTGCCTCTTATTTATTTTATATGGAAGGGTTGTTCCAAAAGTATTGCCTCTTATTTATTTTATATGGAAGGGTTGTTCCAAAAGTATTGCCTCTTATTTATTTTATATAAGAGGGATATTCTGAAAGTAATGCCTCTTATTTATTTTATATAAGAGGGTTGTTCCAAAAGTAATGCCTCTTATTTATTTTATATAAGAGGGTTGTTCCAAAAGTAATGCCTTCTATTTATTTTATATAAGAGGGTTGTTCCAAAAGTAATGCCTCTTATTTATTTTAAATAAGAGGGTTGTTCCAAAAGTAATGCCTCTTATTTATTTTAAATAAGAGGGTTGTTCCAAAAGTAATGCCTCATATTTATTTTAAATAAGAGGGTTGTTCCAAAAGTAATGCCTCATATTTATTTTATATAAGAGGGTTGTTCCAAAAGTAATGCCTCCTATTTATTTTAAAAAAGAGGGTTGTTCCAAAAGTAATGCCTCCTATTTATTTTAAATAAGAGGGTTGTTCCAAAAGTAATGCCTCCTATTTATTTTAAATAAGAGGGTTGTTCCAAAAGTAATGCCTCCTTTTTGTTTTTGAATAAGAGGGTTGTTCCAAAATTAATGCCTCCTATTTATTTTATATGCAATAGTTGTTCCAAAAGTAATGCCTCCTATCTATTTTATATGCAATAGTTGTTCCAAAAGTAATGCCTCCTTTTTGTTTTTGAATAAGAGGGTTGTTCCAAAAGTAATGCCTCATATTTATTTTATATGCAATAGTTGTTCCAAAAGTAATGCCTCCTATTTGTTTTATATAAGAGGGTTGTTCCAAAAGCAAAGCCTTCTATTTGATTTGAAATAAGAGGGTTGTTCCAAAAGTAATGCTTCCTATTTATTTTATATGCAATAGTTGTTCCAAAAGTAATGCCTCCTTTTTATTTTATATGCAATAGTTGTTCCAAAAGTAATGCCTCCAATTTTTAATATATAAGAGGGTTGTTCCAAAAGTAATGCCTCCTATTTATTTTAAATAAGAGGGTTGTTCATAAAATAATGCCTCCTATTTGTTTTTAAATAAGAGGGTTGTTCCAAAAGTAATGGCTCCTATTTATTTTAAATAAAAGGATTGCTCCAAAAGTAATGCCTCCTACTTATTTCAGCTAAAAGTGACATTCCAAAAGTAATGCCTCCAATATTCTTTTATGTTTTTGTTGTTCCAAAATTAATCCCTTCTATTTATGTAAAAAAGACTTTCCAAAAGTAATGCCCCTGTCAATGTATTTACGGGGATTGTTCCAAAAGTAATGCTCTTTGTTTTATTTTGAAGGTTCGTTCCAAAAGTAATTCCTCACATTTTTAAATTTCTGCCTGAGTGGGTTAGAACAGATTGCAAATCCCCTCTGATCCATTCGGGTGGAATAGAACAAAAAAACATTATTTTTTGGAACGAGGACTTTCATGATATTGGTTTTTGATACAGGTTGCTCTGACACTGGAAAGGTGATCAAGTCGAATAATGTCCCTCTCAGCGTTCAGTGCAATGCACCCCACGAATCCCAAGTCCTGATTCTTCATCTTGAGTCGTTACAACATTTCGGGGTTCATTTCTTACTATGGTAGGCGCTAAAGGATACAAATAAAAATACATCTTTATTACTCTTCCCCATATAAGACAAAAGCAATACCTATTGTTTTATATACCCGAGATGTTAAAAAATTAATGCCTTCTATTATTTTATATACGAGAGTCGTTCTAAAAGTAATGCCTGCTATTATTTTATATAATAAGTGTCGTTTCAAAAGTAATGCCTTCTAATGTGTTATATAATAGTGTCGTTCCAATAGTAATGCCTCCTTTTGTTTTATATTACTGCGTCGTTCCAAAAGTAATGCCTCCTTTTGTTTTATATAATAGTGTCGTTCCAAAAGTAATGCCTTCTAATGTTTTATATAATAGTGTCGTTCCAAAAGTAATGCCTTCTAATGTTTTATATAATAGCGTCGTTCCAAAAGTAATGCCTCCTATTGTTTTATATTACAGCGTCGTTCCAAAAGTAATGCCTCCTATTGTTTTGTATAATAGTGTCGTTCCAAAAGTAATGCCTCCTATTGTTTTGTATACAAGTCTCGTTCCAAAACAATGTCTTATATTGTTTTATATTACAGCGTTGTTCCAAAAGTAATGCCTTCTAATATTCTATATAATAGTGTCGTTCCAAAAGTAATGCCTTCAATTGTTTTTTATAATAGTGTCGTTCCAAAAGTAATGCCTCCTATTGTTTCATATAATTGTGTCGTTCCAAAAGTAATGCCTCCTATCTTTTTATTCAATTTGAATTGGTCCTAAGGGATTGAAAATACTAGAGTCCTTCGTCAAATCTTTTTTTCCCGAGCAACCCACGTTATCCCTGCTTTCCTTTCTCATCGCGAAATAGGGACATTTAACAGCTTTTTAGCCTTAATGTTATTAGTCCCATGCTAGAGAAGGACTTGATAAGCCGTGAAAAACAAAGACGTGGAAACGAAGCCAATCAAATTAAACAGATTCTGTTTTTCTGTTTGCGAACGACACACCGATAAATCTAATGCTTTGGACGACATACTGTCTGGTAATTGCAATACAATTAGGCCTGGCTTGCCTACTACTGATGCAGTCGAATTCTGCACTGTGAGCTTCCTTTACGATCGACATTTCCTAAATATTAATAGATTAAATTCTGATAGATCGACTTAGTCCAACACCAACCAAAGTTAGGCACAAGGCCATTTTTAAGAGCTCATTATAACTAAGGGCTTTTGTAATAATTGTTGCCTTTCACCTAGATTATATATCTACTTAGTCCAACACCAACCAAAGTTAGGCACAAGGCTATTTTTAAGAGCTCATTATAACTAAGGTCTTTTGTAATCAGTGTTGCCTTTCACCTAGATTATATATCTACTAGCTCCAACACCAACCAAAGTTAGGCACAAGGCCATTTTAAAGAGCTCATTATAACTAAGGTCTTTTGTAATCAGTGTTGCCTTTCACTGAGTTATATTATATTTAAGCCATATATATATATTTAAGGCTCTTTTCATGCTCTTACCCTGGCTTTTTACATTCGGTATTACCCTTCACCTAGATGAGCTACTCTCCCGAGTTAACGAGCCCGATCTGCCCGAGGCTGCTGAATTGAAAGTATTGGTTTTGAGTGGGATTTGAACTCGCGTAATACGATTCCAGAGCCCGAGCTTTTACCAATACTCCACTGTTTCACCTAGTTATATATATACCTGGTCAAGCACCAACTCAAGTTAGGCACAAGGCCATTTAACCCAAATTAGAAATTAAAAACAATAAAAATAAAAAGACACAAAAAACATTAATTACAAAAACATAAAACTCTTCAAAAAATCATTTCACATTTTTTTTAAAAGAGAAATAAAAAACGCCGAAAACTAAAATTTAACAAAAATAAAAAACTTAAAAAATAAAAACCTACCAAAATTAGATATAAAAAGCAATAAAAAAGAAAGCATACAAAAAACTTCAATCGTAAAAAGAGAAAAAAAATCATTTAATCATTTACTTGGTGAGCAACACCAACCAAGTTTGGCATAAGGCCATTTTAAATGTGAATACAATGGTTTTGACAAGGATTTAAAATATTTTGAAAAAAAGAAATTAAAAACGCAAAAAAAAAATAGAAAAAATACCATCAAAATTAGAAATAAAAAACAATAAAAAACAAAATCACACAAAATAACTTTAATAAAAAAAACTGTTGATTAAAGATTTAATATTTAAGAAAAGAGAAAGAATAAAAGGCAAAAAGTAAAATTTAGGAAAAAACAAAAACAAAAAACACCAAAATTAAAAATAAAGTAATAAAAACAAAAGCATAAAAAATAACTTCAATTATTAAAAGACAAATCTGTTAAATAACCATTAAAATATAAGAAAAGAGAAAGAAGAAAAAAAGAAAATAATTAAAGTGAAAAAAAAAATAATAAAAGCATACAAAAGAATTTCAATTTTAAAAACTCAAAACTCTCTAAAAAATTATTCAATATTTTAAAAAATGAAATAAAAAACAATTGAAAAAAAAAAACAATAAAAAAAAATTTAATTTTTAAAAACACAAAAATCTATAAAAAATTATTAAATATTTTAAAAAATAAAATAAAAAACGCCCCCAAAAAATTTAACAAAAAAAAAAGAAGAAAACAAGCTAAAATTAGAAAAAAATCACACGAAAGAGGGTTAATTATAAAAAGACAAAACTCTCTAAAAAATTATTTAATATTTTAAAAAATGAAATAAAAAACGTCCCCCAAAAAATTTAACAGAAAAAAGAAGAAAACAAGCTAAAATTAGAAAAAAATCACACTAAAGAAGTTTAATTATAAAAAGACAAAACTTTTAAATAACCATTTAATATTTAAGAAAAGAGAAAGAAAAAAAGGCAAAAATTAAAATTAAAAAAACAAAAACGAAAAACACCAAAATTAGAAATAATAATAATAAAACTAAAAGCACAAACCAGAACTTCTATTATAAAAACACAAAATTTAAAAAAAGACACAAAAACACTAAAACTCAAAAAATCAGTTAATATTTTGAAAAAAAAAGAAATAAAAAACGCCCCCCCCCAAACAAAAAAAGAAAGAAATAAAAAACGCCCCCCCCCAAAAAAAAAAATTAAACAAAATTAAAAAAAAATTCTAAAAATATAACATACCAAAATTAGAAATAAAAATAGGAAAAATAAAAGCACAAAAAAACTTTAATTATAAAAACACAAAACTCTTCAAAAAATCATTTAATATTTTTAAAAAAGGAATAAAAAACGCTAGAAATAAAATTTAACAAAAAATAATAATAAATAAATAAAACAGACCAAAATTAGAAGTAACAAACAATAAAGACAAAAGCATGCAAAATAACTTCAATTATTAAAAGACAACATTCTTAAATAACCAATTAATATTTAAGAAAAGAGAAAGAAAAAAAAACGTTAAAAATGAAAATTTAAGAAAAAAACGGTTAAAACACATCAAAATTAGTAATAAAAAACAATAAAATTAAAAGCATACAAAAGAACTTCAATCATAAAAACACAAAACTCTGTAAAAAAATTATATAATATTTTGAAAAAAAGAAATAAAAAACGCCAAAAAATAAAATTTGACAAAAAAACAAACTAAAGTTAGAACTAAAAAAAAAAAACAATATTAAAAAAATCACACAAAATAACTTTCATTATAATAAAGACAAAACTGTTAAATAACCAATTAATATTTAAGAAAAGAAAAAGCAACAGAAAAGAAAAGAAAAGAAAAGGAGAAAGAATACCCCCCTCCCTTCATACAAAAAAAAATCATTTCTAAAAAAGAAAAGTTCTTTTAAAAATCCTTTTATATCCAAGCAAAATTCAAATCGTGACTCTGCTTTTAGCAAAAGACACGCACAATATTCAACATTTGGAAATACAAAAAAACAGGTTATTTAGTAGAATTACCTCCCTTTATCACTTTCCTTTCTCTTTGCAAAAAAACGAGTATTTATAGAATTCACATTTCCTCTTGACATTTGTGCTTTTTAACCTAATATATAATATATAATTGGCAGTCGGGCTGGCTCAGTGGATAGACAATCGGACCTCGGAACCGTACTACGTGGGTTCGAATCCAAGTTGTTCCGTCTACGTTAACATGTTGACTAATATCGTTGGGAAATGTATGAAGCCCCATCTTCCCTCCAGCTATGGGTTAAATAGTGCAAGACCTCAACGACGGATGTGGCTGATGATGTCTACAATGACACAAACGCACTGAAGGCGGATGAAGGCTGCAACAGAGGATGGCCTCCAATCGTCGTAGTTATCGATGCCATTGGGACAAGACTCTCCTCTGCCAAAGGGCCGTGTGGCTACTGCAGATGAATCAATATCCCCACGTTAAAAGACGTCACGCACGCACAGGCGTCCTCCCGAAAGGAGGACAGTCATACTCGAAAACGAGTGATCGTCGATGATGATGATGAATTCAACCAAAAAAACCAAACATACAAATATTACAAGCCTTTGTAAAGAGTTTTACTTAAGCAATAAATCATTTCTATCATTTAAAAGAGGACGAAAAAAATCGTTCAAAATTTATGCTAATTCAGTTTATATCTATTAATTCGACGATAGAGCATGGGCAGCGACGGTGGAGCATTGGCAAAAGCTCGGGCTATGAAATCGTATTACGCGAGTTCAAATCCCAGTCAAAACCATTACATTCATATTTATCTGCCTCGGGCAGATGGGGCTTGTTAACTCGGGACAGCAACTCATCTAGGTGAAGGGTAACACTGAATGTAAAAAGCCCAGGTAAGAGCACGTAAAGATGGCCATGGCCTTGTGCCAAACTTAGGTTGGTGCTCAGCAAGTTAATATGATATCTATAAATTATTCCTTAAATATCAGAATTGCCGAGAATTATTATATTTCTACACTACTGACTATAAAATTGAATCGAGAGAAAATTAGTTTTAGCTTTTGTAAAGAATGTCACTTTAAGCTATGATTTATTTACCATTTAAGGTGGAAAAGGTGAATAATAAAAAAAACTTTTAACATTTCACGATTCAGTAGAAACGAATTTGTTGTTTTTAACTCTTTTCAGCCATTAAACAACATTTAGTAAATACTTGAAATAAAGAACTCCCAGCTGCTACACTGAAGTTTAAATTGTGACCTAATAATGAACTTCCTTTATATAAGTTACTCAAATTAGATTGTGAATGACCTACCTACAATAAACAAAATACTTTGGGAGCGGGAATGCAAGAGAAGTCAAACTGGTTTTAATCTATCTGTATCTATAGGTCGTTTGTTTATTTATTTATATATACACTAGTGTTTAACTCTGTTAAAAAAAATGGCTTTACAAATAATTTAATTTATTTAACCTATAAATATTGCATTTTTTTCACATATTTTATACATTATTTAACAACCTAAGTTAATTTAAAATAATGTATTGTATATGCCGGTTAAAAAAAACCGGGTTTAAAAATAATTTGATCAATTTTAACTTTAAATAATGTATTGTTAACATACTTCATTCATAACTTAAGAACATAAATTAATTTAAAATAATGTATATGCCTGTTAAAAAACAACCGGTTTAAAAAATAATTTGGTCAATTTTAACTTTAAATACTGCATTTTTTTCAGATCTAATCAATTTTAAACAAAATATCAGACATTATTATGAAAATAAAACTTAATGTGTATGTCCATTCAAAATGACAGGTTTTTAAAATATGATATTAAACTTTACCGTTCTTCTTTTTCACATTTATTTCAAATTAATATATTACATTTATTTATAAAACGAACTAACGGTTTGTGTAAATAATTTAATAAATTTTAGCTTTAATTATTTCATTTTTCCTTATTATATAAACAAATATAAATATTTAATCTAGTGTACTCTTTAAAAGTGTCCTTCACTTTGGGGATTGAGCATATGGCTAGCGACTCTTTCTCGCAAAACAAGTATGCTACGGAAACAGCAAAAAAAAAATGGCTGTCCAATGCAAAACTAGGTGTAATGGTTGAAAGATGGACTCTTTAAAACAACGAATTTTATAAAGGGTTTAATGAATTTTATTCTTAAATATTGCATTCTTTTATTTAGTGAATTTGATTTTTTTAAAAATTAATTTAAAACAATAAACAAAAAAAGAGTTAAAGTCTGTAATAAGTAGGGCTGTGACAAGAATATTCTTTTTATGTAAGCATATTCTTTGCATACAGAATATTCTTTTAACAAA
>JAUZSX010353039.1:0-10051 GCA_034780655.1 Idiosepius hallami
TTTCTTTGAGGTGATGAAATCACTTGATGTCGGGGTGATGAGTAGTCGACGTGATGAAAAAACCACGTGATAAGAAGTCTAGTGATGGACGGTACGGACGAATAGACCGTGATATGAGTAGTCGGGTGATGAGTAGTCGGTTAACCTCATTAAGAGATAAATGTGACTATTTAGATTTAATTCATACTAAATGTTTTGCCTTTTGAAATTTTCTTCTGTTATTTTTTCTTCTTTTTTTCCCGCATTTTCTATTCTTTCAATTTTTTCTTCTTCCATTCTTCCTCTACTTTCTTCATTTACCCTTCTTTAGTTTCATTTTCTCTTTTCTTCTTCTTATTTTTTTCTTTCTTCCTCCTGTTTTTCTCTCCTCTTCTTCTTACATTTTCTTTTCGTATGATTAGTAGAACATCATAAAAAACAAAGTCTGGAAAAATCACATGGAGAAATAAATGACCCGATGGCGAAGAATCGGAAATGACCGAGCAGTAGTAGGGATGCTGGTTGGTTCTGGTTCATTAATCAGTTGTTTTATTAGGAGTAACATAAGAATAAATCATTACGAAAAAAAACTGGACAGAATATTGAAAAAAATAATAATGGTAATTTCGAAATCAACATAAAAAAAACGATTTAGCAAAAAAGATGCAAGTGAACAGAACAGCTGGTAAAGTAAACTAAGATAAGGTATTGTCTGTAAGAGTGATTGTCGGGGTTAGGTAAAGAAAAAGGTAATTTTGGACACAAACATATGGCGTCGATGATGACGACGGTCGTAACGTTACATCATCAAATCTTGTTTTAATTTGATTTTTTTCAAAGTTTGTATTGTTAGCTTATAAAGTCATCTGTTGTTGGAAAAATGTGCTTTCTATTGCTGAATGCTGAATTACCAAACCAACATTTAAAAAGATCATTTTTTTTAATGTCGACTCGACTACTGTCCATAAAAAATAAATCCTACTTATTATTCCCCCGCCACTAAAATTTTCAAATCGAAAAAAAGGCAGGCACAAGGCAATTGAAAAATCTAACATAAATCCTATTTTGGTGACCAATAAAAGGCAATATGTCATACAAAATTTTGTCAAAAACTCGTGACTAACGTTCTCGCGTAGTTCCAACAGCTGCCTGCAATATTAAAGAAAGCGATGAAAAAGTATTCTTCTTCCTTCACTTCTCAAGGAAATCAAGACGAGCAGTCTTTTCTGGGATAAGAATTGGCAAGTTCAGAAGATGCAAACCAAGTGGAATTAGCCGGGACTGGCTGCTGCTGGACTGCTCTGTGCCGTCCTGCCTGCATTTGAAAGAAGCCGAAAGGAAACAGAATTAAAAAAAAAAAAAAACAAAAATAAAAAAATAATCAAACAATAAAAAAATTTGTGCCTAATGTTGTTTTTTTTTTTTTTTTTAATTATTTTTAAAAAAAAAAAAAAAAAAAAAAACTAGCCATAACGATCTTTTTTAGATTCTCATAAAAAGCAGAGCAGTCAGAGGAAATTTAAATATTTCTGATAATTTGTCAATTATAGGTTTCATCTAACGGAATATGGAAAATAAATGATAATCTTTAAACTTAAAGAGAAGAAAAATCGAAAGTGTTTTTTTTTGGTCTGACTGTTGTTTGTTGTAAATCTTTAAATGTGTTTTTTATTGCATGTAAATCCGAAGGCACTTCTTGTGGTTTTCGGTTTATGTAAATAAAAAAATAATTCTAAATTGCCAAATTTCATTTTATTCTTTATTCAATATTTATTTATTTTTTGTTTCTTCTGACACAGGACGATTATTATTGGGTGTGTGTGTACGCGAATCATGGCGTGGGCGAATAATGTTCCCTCACACAGGACAGAGAACAGAGGCTGGCTCCCTCCCTCCATACATTGTTCTCACAATTAATTATATTATCATTATAATATCATTTTACAAGAAAAATACCCACAGTTTACTTAATGAATGACACAAAAAGCTAGTTCTGTCATTCGTTACAATGTTTTGATTTTAAAGAGAAAGACTGGATTCTCCAAATTCTTACGCTCCCTGTGTTTTTCTCCTTCTCTCTCTACCCCTCCCTCCCTCCCTTGACGTGCGTGCACGCGTGGGTGGGTGTAAAAAAAATGTTACGGGAGATTATAACTTTAACTGTCAATATTTACGCTTTTTATTAAACTTTCCTGTAATGGAAGTGATCGATCCTACTAGTATTTCTTTTTTTTTTTTTAAATAAAAAAAACAAAATGTTTTTTTCATTTACTGAATATCCGACGAACAAGACAACACAATTTGGTGCTCTCTCTCTGCTAGCAGGCTGTTGTGTCTGTTGAATGAATAGAAGCCGTAACAGGTTTCCTATTTTGGTCTAATTAATAATTTAAACTATTAAGGTGTATTGGTTGATAGTATCGACAACAACTAAGTCATCACATAAAATAATTTTCTAAAATTAGAAGTTTTTTTTTTTTTAATTTAATTGAGTAACAAAATTTAGCATATTTCGTTTTCACAGTCACATTTTTGAGTGCTTGCTCAAGAAGTGATTTTTGATTGTTGTGTTGTTGGTTGAGGTTTTTTTGCACTCAATGCAATGAATACAATGAGTGTTGTTCAGTTGCAGTTTTTAATTGAGTTATCATATTAACAAATATTTTCATTTATCAATCTTTAAATTTGAATAAGTAAAAAATAAGTTGATTTATGTTAATTCAACTTTAATTAATGTTTTTCACAAATTTTTAATGTTAAAATAAAATTAAGCACTAAATAGACAGAGAAGAAATAAATGAATTTAAAAACAGTTGAAACAGATTAAATATAAACAATTGTCTAAAACTAAATCTTGAATTAGTTTAAAAATATGAGCGAGTGTTGGTTGCTGATTGTGATTGAATAATAAAATGAATGAATGATCCGAGTTCAGCCACTACGGAAAGCCCTTTACGTCTGTATCAGTTTAGCAGCATCAGCGACCAGTCATTGGCTAAACCTCAAATAAAAGATTGTCAAAATATTAATTTTACTTAAATATAAGTATCTAAATTTTTTACAATTGTAACAACACAGAAAAAGTTTATATCACTGACAATGCTACCTATATGTAAGGTAGCTCAACTATTGAGTTTGGGATGCGTAATCTTTGACGTACATAAAACGAAAAATTAAGTTTGTTAATATAGATTGGATTCTTCCATCTCCCCCTTCGTCCATTTACTCCTACTCTGTCTATTAACCTGCTACTTGGCTGATTCCATTCCTTTGCCTATTACTCCTGCTACCACATTTAGTTTACTTACTCATACTTGTACTCCTTGCTTGTAGTGCGTGCTCCTGCTGATTAAGGCCTTCGCCATTATTGTAGCTGTCTTCAACAATTCTATCTATCAAACAAGTCTTATTTCTCTGTAACATTTAAGTTAAATATCATCGCCTTTGGCGTTAGATTACGATCAGTTCAATATAAAAGAAACCAGGAAACAAATATGTAAGTATAACACTTATTTAAAGCTAAACAAACGAAGAAAATAAATTCAACTTAGTAAAGGAAGGCATCAATAAATTCTTTTTTACTGTAATTAATGAACTTTCATTCTAAAATCAATCAAATGGATTTTCTTTTATAATAAAATTAATCATTTCCTGTCATTTTTATTGTAAAAATCATGATTAATACATCCTCATTGTATTTGTAAATTTTTGATATTAAATAATTTCGAAGGCATTTTCTCAGTAAAGGTAATTTCCGATGAAATTTATTCCTCGTTACGTTTCTCTTCCATGTATGCATAAAAATCCTCTTCATTATTTTACAATAATGTGTGCTTTATTTCTTTCTGTTGTCCTGTACTTCTTGTCCGTCTCAAAGTAATCATTTTATTTATATGTCTTTTCAAAAATGACATAATGTCATAATTTCTAAAAGTTATCTTTAAAAAGCGATTGTGTTTTCATAGAGAAGAAGAACAGTTAACATTTCTATTTTAAGGCAGTCTTCTTTTTCCGCTTAAGTAACCTGTAAGTGATTATCATTTTTAATGCTAAATTATTTCCAATGAATGCATCAAAATATTCTTAGTTTTATTTTATAATAAAATTTGAAAAAAAAAAACAACTAAAAAACAATTCGTGAACAAAACAAAAAAAACAACAACATTTTCTTAAATTTACACAATAATTTTGATTATTTAAAAATAAACGGAATCTAGTTTTCTAAATCGCAATGTAATTGATTTAAAAGAAACCGGAAAATAATAGTTTAAATTAAAATCTACCACCTAAAAAGATATTAATGAAAAAGAGAGAGAGAAAAAAAAAACCCTGCTACAAGTCCTAATTGACGGACATATTTTTGATAAATGGTTTTTTATTGAAACTTTATTTTTCTTTTAACCATTATCCCTGTTATTATTAATATTATTATTAAAAATGTAAAAAAAACAAACAAACAAATAAACCAAAACAAAAAGTGGATATCGAAAGTCTATTTATTTCTATCGTCTGCTAGTGCTTCTTGCTCTGATTGCTGACTGCTGCTACTAACTGGACTCGATGGTTGGTATGGATGGTCAGCAAATCTTGTTACTCCTTATTTTTTCGTTATTTATTCTTGACTTTTTTCCTCTTTTATGTTTATTACCTAACAAAAATAAAAAAAACAATACAGTAACAATTATTATTATTATTATCTTAAAACAAACTTTTCTTGAAAAACCTTTTTGTTTTTTTGTTGTTATGATTAGAATCTAGAATTTATTTTGATTTTAGTTTCATATAAGAATTATGAATTTGTGAAAATTTACGATAAAAAGTTATTTTAAATTCAAATATTAAAAAAAAAAAGCTTAACAACATTATTATTCCTTTACAATAAAGTGTCATTTACGGATCTATTTTTTTTTTGTGTGTGTGTGGAATGTTATTGAGCGATTTTTTTTTCTCAATGAAATATTAAAAATAAGACAAACTGCATTATGAGCTACATTATCATCAATTAATTTACACATGGGTACAATATCTGACCCAGACCCACCCAGTAGTAATCAGTATCGTCTGCTAATGTCAAGAAGGAAGGGATAAATAACCGAATTTAATTATGGATACTTAACATTATTTAAGTATCCATTTTCCATTTTAAGAATGACTTTTTTTATGTCCTCCTACTCCAATCCATTTCAAGTTGCTTTTCAATATGAAATTTTCTCCTTCTTTATTCAATTCATTTTTCTTTTAAAATACGACAGAATTTAAACGCTTTAAAAATGGTTGATTTTTTAAAATTAATAATAGATTTAAAATGGCGAATAATAAATGATTGCATTAAATTGTCACCTTTACACAATGTTTTAGACGACAAACTTAATTAAGTCCAAAATAGTAACTTTTCAGATTTAATTAAAGCAATTCATCCACGCAATAATATGAGTTCATCCTCTCGTTATATCTACACAACAACACATCTATTATCGTTACAAATCATTTTAAGTTAAAATAATATTTTTCTAAGAGAAATCTCTTATTGCCGTAAAAGAATCTCTTATGAACTTTTTTTTTTAGTTTTTTTTTTTAGTTTTACTGATTTTGATATAGAATTAATATTTTCTGGGATTACTGGGATCATTTCTCAAGTGGTAGAACCAAAAATAACAATTATTTTTATGCATTTTAACCCCGCGCGGGCTTGCACGCGCGCACGCGCGCGCGCGCACACACACACACACACACACACGCCTTCTTGCAAAAAAAAAAGACAAGGTTTAAAATCCCCCTACTCTTCTCCCTCCAAATAATTGATTTTTTTTTCCTCTCTTGAATCCATTTCTTAGAAAGAATTTTTAGATTTCTTACTATCTTCTTTCCTTTTTTTCTTTTTTTTCTTTCCTAAAGTTTAAATTTCATTTATTGGCATTTAATGTTTAGAATATCCAGAAAAAAATCAAGAAGACTAATTATTTGTAAATGTTAGTGGTTTTGGTTCTTGAGCAAGAGAGATGTTCCATAGTAACTGACCTAAATTGCATTATGTCACATGACAGTGAAATACAGAAATACATACCCTTTTTGAAATTAACTCTAATAATATTCAAAATTTGAAAAAAAAAAAAAATCAATTGAAAATCATGCAAACTAGTTTTCACTTATTTTAACTAATTCATTTTCATAGAAATTATTGCTTGTACGTTTTCAATGTCATTGAACTTAAAAAAATAATTTTCATTTTAATTTAGATGATAAAAAATTAAACCACTGATCTAATGTTTTGTTGTAAATAGTTAATATTTTGATATTCTTTTGTAATTATTTATGCATTTGTTTTATTTATTATGTTTTTACTTAACTTAGAAAAGGTGGGGTGAGAACACTTTATTATTAACTTGGAAATTTTTACTGACAATACATGATCATTTAATTATTTGATAAAAAAAACTATTTTATTAAATAAAAATAAAACCAGAAATATAAAAAAATCTAGCGTCTCTTATCTACTGAGCATAAACGTTGATTGCTTTTGCTTTTTTTTTTTTTTTGTTTTATGGCATATCAACTTTTGTCAATGAATCCCAGTAATTTTTTTTGTTTTATTTTTTTCATCTTATTTTTAATCAAGTTGTTAAATAACAGTTTTACATTGATTAACTCGTAGTTAAAAAAAAAGGGAATTTCTAAAGCTTATAAATTTCCATAGTCTAACTTTTGCACCAGAGAAACATTTTTCATTAGAAAACCCTGAATGTTTTCTAACGACTTTTTTGTATAAACATAATCTGATACTAATTGAACTGTAACAATGAGAATCATCTTTTTTATTTTCTAAAAAACATATTCAACTATAAGTTAGATAAGTTTAATAGTCATATGATACCCTAGTGGGGTTGGATTAGAGTATTTTGAAACCACAATCGTAATTTGATTCCTGAATACAGATGCTCATAGGGTCTTTAGGAATAATAAATGAATAAATTTACATATACACCTTATTCAAGTGAAAAGTAAATTTGAATCAATATATCTCTTTCTTGTTTGTTTTAAAAAAACTTATTTAAAAGAAAAACATCTGAATAAATAAAAAAGATTTTCTGCTATAAAAAAATGCATTAAAAAAAAATACCAATCAATAAAATGTTCACTGTGAAAAAGGATTCACAACTATATGTATATATGTATATATATATTAGCTGTCTCGGGCAGATGGGGCTCGTTAAGTTTGGAGAGCAACTCATCTAGGTGAAGGGTAACACCAAATGTAAAAAGCGCGGGTAAGAGCACATAAAAATGGCCTTGTGCCAAAACTTGGGTTTGTGCTCACTAAGTAAATATAAACCGGTACTTAAAAAAAAATCAAATATTTTCTATGTAAAAAAAAAACAATCCAAAAAGAAAAAATGCATTTTTTTGTTTCAAATTTTAAAGTTTCACAATTGAACACATTTTTCAATTGAATTTTGATTAGAATGATAAAAATCATGTCATAAATGTTAATTTTGTATTTATATCGATTAGTTTTGACCCACTAATTTTGGATGTTTAGTGTCAGGGTTTTAGTAGATAATCAATATAATAGCAATTTTCAATGTTTGGTGATGAAGTATTATTTTATTTATTTCATGTAGAGATTGACATCTAAATCAATTTCTTCAATTATAACTCATTGAAGTTCTAATGCTGACTGATCTAAATAAGAATAAATCTCTTGTGCTTTATATCTAGTTAAATGATTATTACTATTATTAAGCAAACCTAGAACACTTATAAAAATATTTCATAGTTAACTGACACATTCAATTTCACATATGAATTTAGAGCAATTTTACTTTGCTTCAAAGGGAAATAACTTACTTTAACAAATCAGTCGGTTTTTAAACTACTCTATTAGTTTTCCAGAGAATTGTTGTTAAGTATTATTCATTTAAATTTTATGTTGCAGTCAACATAGTTTCTTAGATTAAGAATGTGTAAAATCTGGCAGATCAAAATATTGTGTATGTAACAATGAAGATAAGAAAGGTAAAAATAAGGTATTGTAGTAATATTCAAAATCCTTGATTAGTAAAAGCTGAACAGTAAAGAAAAATAAATTCTTATGCATTTTCATGTCTACATATTTTTATTAACTCTGATTTGTGGTGTGATTTTAAAGACTTAATAATTTAAGAGAAATATTTCAAGCATAAAAATAGATTGAAATGCTATTTGCCATGAAGATTTATTAGAAATAATGAATTGAAATGAGATTATTTTCAGTTTTTTTTTTTTTATGTGCAACTTTACACAAAAGTTATGATTAAATTTGCATTGAATATTCTGAAACCATTGTAAAGGATGTGAAAAGAAAAATTGATTTTGGTGATGCTATATCATATTTAAGTCTATTATTAACTCTTCAAGTAAAGAAGAAACAATTCTATTCATTTTATTTTCATGCATTGATATTCTGATTACAAGAATTTATTCTAAAATATTATTTGGAAATTATAGGACGCTTAAATTTACATTTGTCAGTCAACATTCCTGAATATTGTGTTATGCAATAATAATGGAATCAATTTAATTATTTTATTTATTTATTTAATCAAAGTGGTTGTTTGTTAAAAAAAACAAAAAAAACAAGCATGACTAAAAATGGCTTCTTCATTTAAAATTATTATCAAACTCCTTAAATTGTGATGATTTTTCTTTTTTTTTCTTTTTTTGTTTTACTTTAAATAAGAAGCATTTCATATGATAAAAAAAAGAACTTAAGTAATTTTTGTTTTGTTTATCCTTAGTTTTTATATTATTAGATTATTTGAAAATATCAGTGTTAATGAACAGCTTTGTTGCATTTCCATCAATAAATGTTAAACAAGGTTAATTGTTACTTTTTTTTAAAGAATCCCTCAAATGAAGTATGATATATTTCTTTCTTATGGATTATGGTCCTGATCTTTTTGTTAAATTCATTACCTTTCAGACATTTTCTTTGAGTTTAATGTTCATCTAAATAGATCAAACACAGTTAGTCAATAGGGTAATAATCTATTGCCTGTTCTTATTGTTAAGATTAATTATTTTATTTATGATGTCTATTTAACAAACAAAGTATAGAGTTTTCAATAAATTTTCTCCTATCAACAAGCAACTTTGACTTATTTATTTATGATTTCTATTTAACAAAATAATAATAATAATAATAATCTTAACAGTAAGAACATGCTACAAATCTATAATTAAGAGAGGTAAACCAATTTTTAAAAATGATCCCTTTATTGAAAAGTCTTCTTGCATACTTTAGGATTCCACGTAAAAAAAAGCCTTGCTTGTGTTATTCTACCCTTTTGCTATAATCTCGCGTTAAATTTTTTTAACAATATGAAGAAGGCTCACATATTCTAGATAGAAATTTAAAAATCAAGACAAAACTCAATAGCACAAAAAAAAAGTGCTATTTCAATCCTGACCATGAACAGAAATCCTGAAGAAAGCCAAAGTATAAACTAGCCGAAACTAATAGATGAGGACCAATAGTCCGTATATAAAAAATATACTGAGTCCATCATCATTCCATAAACTCTGTCAAAGAAAATGTAAGGATGTTTTAAAGGCTTTAAAAGATTAATTGTATTTGCATAAATTTGAATAAGAATTTATTGAGTTATGCAAACTGATTCGTGGAATAGATTAAGCTTGTAAACCGAGTTTTTACAACAGTATAAAAAGAATGGATATATTATTGCTGCTGCTCCTGCTACAATTGCTATTACTATTATAACATCAGCAGCAGCAGCTGGGTTTCAAGCCTACAGCTTCAGCAGCAGCAGCAGCAGAATAATGAGGGGGAAGAAGGATTGAATAAAAAAGTAATTAATTAACATTTAGATCTTTTTATATCTAACAACTGACAAAATTGTACTCTTTCCTTTTTTTATAAACAAAGTCGAATCTATTTTAGTCAAATTTTCCTTTTATTGATCTTATAAATATATTTATCTTATACTTATAAAAATATTGGTTTAACATTATAACAAAAAAATTATTTAATTTTTTTAAGATTTAAAGTCATATAAAATGTGATGACCTTGACACT
>JAUZSX010353050.1:0-22616 GCA_034780655.1 Idiosepius hallami
GGAGAAAAAATCTACCGCCGGTATCGCTGGTCGGGAGCGAGCCTTGTCCAATCGGTATCGGTAGATCGGGAGATTTTAAGAAAATCTACCGACGGTAGCGGTATTCGGTAGATCGGTATCGGTAGATTAGAAAATCTCTCTATATAATAAAATATGCTTTTAAAGGCCCATAAGACACTTTAAGTAATACAATACAATAAATAAATACAGTAAATACAATAAGTAATTGTCCTTGGCAATTTGATTAGTCAAATATTATTTCATATACACAAACACACTTTTTTTAATAACACATGTTGCACTTTTTAATCTATAGCTGGAGACAAGATTGGGATTCATACCTTTACCAAGGGTATAAGTCAACATGTCAACGTAGATGGAAAGGTTATTAGTGAACTTGTCAAGTTGACGGAACGACTTTGATTCGAACTGGCGTACTACGATTACGGAGCCCAACGAGCTATCTACTGGGCCATGTCGACAGCTCCGGATATAGGGCAGGGCAATAGAAATAGAATTAAAATCGAAGAGCAGTAAATAGAGAAAAAGTGACTGAAGAAGAATATAGCAACAATTTCGAATTGAAATGAAATTTTAGACACTCCCGCGGTCTAACAGTAAAAAAAAGAATTGTTCAAAAGTTTCATGACTGCAAACCTAAGAACAACTTAGTGGGTAGGCAATCGGAGTTCGGAACCGTAATACGCGGGTTCAAATCCAAGATATTCCGTTTACGTTGACATGTCGACAATTACCGTTGGGAAAGGTATGAATTCCCATTTCTCTCCAGCTATTGATAAAATAGTGCAACTTGTATTATTAAAAAAAAAACTTCGTGTGTATAAAAAGAAAAGGTTCATCATAAGTAATTGTCCTTGGCATTAAAATAACCTAAAAAAGTTGATACGCTGTTAAACACAAAAACAAGCAAAATAAAAATTACTCTACCAATTTTTATCTAGAAACTTTAAATCTTATATATATATATATATATATATAAAATCATTTTTGCAATCCATCTACAGGCCTGTTTCGCCGTTCACGGCTCGGCGGGATGGCTCTGCAAACAACAAGCCTCCCTTCAGTCAGGATCGAACCGGGTGAATGGCCGTCCGACGCCCTACCAACTGACCTACGGTCAACTTCCCAAAAGGAAAGGCCTTTCCACTGATGATATTTTAGAGTACCTGGCCGCTTTATCAGCAGGGGCTATGCCTTGTAGCAGTAGTAAATAACGAGTAGACATCCAACCCAAATTTCAAAGGGCTCAATTAACTTAAGTTAGGGCATTCGGACCCGAGAAACAAAATAGGATTTTTACTTTCAGTCGAAAAAATAACTTTTAAGGGATCAAAGTCAAACTACCAACCATGAGAAAAGCCGGGCAATCTATCTAGTAGTATCTATATCCTGAATGTTTTAAATTCTTTTTTACTGGCACGTACACAATTCGGTACTCAAGAAGATTATGAATTTCGTTTTTATTTTCCGTTTTTAATCTCTATTTATGTTTTTTAGAAAAATTTCACGATTGAGTTGAGCCCACCTGATCTATATACTATTTTTGCTCAAATCATAAAATTGAAAGCAAGTAACATATATATTTATGTATATATATATATATATATATATATATATATATATATATACATACCGACACATATCATTAAAAAGATTTTTTAATTCAATTTTTTATGGTTTTCTAACAGGAAACTTTGTCAGGCAGTCAAGTGTCTTTAAATATAATTCCCCAGCTTTCTTCCAAATGTTTTCAGCCCTTCTTGACCATCCTCAGGGATTGACATATTTTTATCAGTTGCATTCTAGTTATTGTGGTTCGATATGATGTTTTATTTTTTTGTTCTAGTTTAGATGTAATTTTTTCATGGCATTTTTTCTGCGCATTTTATTTTTTTTAAATGCAAGGAAAAAAATACCCTCAACCACAACGATAAAAAAAATAAACACATTTGGAAGCCATGAAAAAAATTGAATTAAAAAATATTTCAAAGAAAAATCAAAATTCTTTCTAATGAAATGTGTGAATAATGTTATTCTAGCTAAATATATATATATTATATTTATTTGAACTCACTTACTACAATTCAAGAGTCCTATTTTACAAATACTCCACCCTCGCGCCCCATATATATATATATATATATATATTTAATGATGCAATATATTATTATTTAAAAAGACTCTGACGAAATATTATCTTGTATTTAAAATAAACAACACCTACACAAATTGTTGGAGCATTTTTACAGATTAATTTGTTCTTATATTTGCAAGCATTAATTAATTTTTTTATTTCATCAAAATAATCATTGAAGACAAGAGAATTTAAATTAATAGTATGTTTACCATTTTAATAAATGGTGTTTATTGGTAAAATAAATCCATCCCTCAATTCATAGTTTTTTCTGTTTTTTTTCTCCAAAATCCACAAATATTAAAATCCATTTGAAGAACTTAATCCTCCTTTAGAGATTAAGTAGCACTCTTCTATTTTTAAATAAATAAAGTCTGGTGATTGCTTAGCACTAACTAAGATACTATATCCCTTCCATCATTCTGGATTTTTATAATCTCTCTTTCTCACTAGTCTAAACTGGCCCTTGCAAGACCTTTTTATTGAGCTATTTTCTCTCCCATACTTAATCTTCACTGTTACCATTCTGCTGCAAACTTATAGACTATCTATGCAAGAATTTATTGCATGCAATAAGTAATGAGGTGAAAAATGCTTATGTAAGAACTCTAGCTAACAGAAAGATTTATTGACTATAAAATTGCAGTTTCGTAAATTCAAAATACTTAATAGACCATTTAAATAGAATTGACTATGATTTATGTGATTAGTTAAATATATCAGAATGCTGACTAGAATATGAAAGACCCTAAAAATGAATAATATTCATAGAAATAAATTAATCTAATTTCTATATATAAATTTACTAGAAGTATTGCCTGAACTGTATGGTCAAGTCGTGTTTGATATACTGGTATATTAAGCAACATAGGGCCTGCTCAGTAGTAAGATGAGTGACCACTTAGAAATATTAGGTACTGAACTGGTCCTCCCAGTTGGAGTTTAGAATAGGGCTAACAACCTAATTATATAACAGAAGGAAAGTTACAGAAACTGCAATGACAGTAAATGTTGTCATTGCGGCCCAATGTTTCTCAGTGGAATCAAAAAGGCTTAAACTAAACTAATTGCCTGAGCTTGCTCAGGAGTTGTTTCAATGCTCTTTTTGTGCTCATTTGATTTGTGATTTTTGTAATTCCAAGATTTTTTTTCTTTTTCTGTTGTAATTTTTTTGTAAGTCAAAATTTATTTTCGTAAACTTTGATTATATTGACAGTCCAATGATAAATGTAGACCCTACGCTATATCTATGTCCTTTTTGTTACACATTGTCAGAATTTATTTTCCATTTTTACTTAACTAAACATGATACAGTTTTCCTTTTTAATAATTTTGTTTTTGATTTTTTTTTTGTTTATTTATGTTTGAGTAATCAAATTCTGCTGATATATACTGAATACACACACACACACACACTTTTTTGGTGGAAAATTTTTTTAAAAATTCAATTTTTTGCAAGTGTTTACAAAAGCTTTCAGATCGATCGCAAAAAGTCTTGGAAAATAATGATCTTTATATTGAGGAATAAATTTTGTTGTTTTTGTAATTACTTGGTGAAATCTCAGTGTTTACAAACATTTGGGACAACCTTATCTAAATATATACAACAGAAACATATTTCTAAAACCAGTTATTGATGGTCCACAAAGCCAGCACAACCTCTCCACCTGTGCGAGAGTACACACACACACACTGTGTTTGCTAGACATGTCACATGGGAATCATCCAAGTAAAAGTATTGACATTATCTTCTGGCCAACAATTGCGATGCAACATTAGTCAGAAGCCAGGTATTTCTGGTTAGAGACAGTCAGTTGCTAGATTCAAACTAGTGGAAGAAGTAAATGAAGCAGAAGGGAAGAAAATGACAATGACGGCTTATGAATTGTGATAATATAATGCAGAGACGCATACCAATGACAGCAATAACTAGATAAATAGAGAGCATTTCCCCTGCTTTATTATCCTATTGACATCTTGTAAAGACTACAAAATACTTAGCAAATAGAACTGGTTTTGTGCTGGCTTAAGGGATATTGTTTCCGGGATTATTGACTCAAGGAAATTTTCATTGGTACGATATATCTACTTTGTCAAGCACAAACCCAAGTTAGGCAAAAGGCCAGATATATGTGCTCATTATATCTTTATGCTTTTTGTAATCTGTGTTGCCCTTCACTTTGATGGGTTACTCTTATATAGTTGATGGGTCTCATCGAGCCAGGTTTTTGGAATCAGTTTTATCCTTGGAGGCAGTGAAAGCGGTGATGATTTTGACTGGGATTTGAACTCTTGTAATGCAATGCAAGTGTTTATGACTGATCCATGGTCACTGCCTAAATTTCTTTGGTAGGATATATTTACTTGGCCGAGCACCAATCCAAGTTAAGTACAAGGCTATTTTTACATACTCATTATATCTTTGTGATTTCTGTAATCCGTGTTACCCCTCACATAGTTGAGTTACTCTACCTGAGTTAACAGATCTCATCTAATTAGTATTATCCCTAGAAAAGAATAAAATCATAAACAGAAAAATAGAAAATTTCAAAGGAAAAACTGTCCTAAATTTAGTGAATACTAAAAAAAACATTGAATACCATAGTCTTCAAAATAAACATACAAATTATCAAGCTTCATCTCAAGGATAGTAGATTTAACAGATATAAAGATAAGGATTATATAATTTTTCAGGATTACAGAAAACAAGTTTAAATAAATATAATATATATATATATATATTAAAAAAAAAAATTTATTTGAAGGTGTTCAGTATTATTTGCCAGTGCATTCAACTTTCATCATGAAGTTCCTGATCATTTTATTTCTAATAGATGTAAATAAAATGAGTAAAGTATTATTTACAGTTTTAACTTTTGTTCTCTTCTTCAGGTCACAATTATAACTACGACCATTTGACCTTTCTGTTAAATTAAGGAATTTGCTTAAAGTTCACATATATTTATTTAAATCTTAGAAATGTAGACAGTTGAATAAATTCCCAATGCGCAGATTTTTTACATAAATTCAGATGATATTTATTCATTAATTTCTAGAGTGTGACATTAAAGATTGATTGGAAAGTGCTTTTATGCATTTATAGATTTTTTTTTCTCAATAGGTTTTCAATTTTACTCTTCTTACTACACACCTATTTCTTTGATTCTATATATTGAGCATATCAATTGATCTGCCTTTTACATTCCGTTATTCATTAATAAGATACTCTGTGATTTTTTGATAAAAGCAAAGATTATATGTGAGATATGAAAAAGAGATCAAATGAGAAGGAAAAATTAAGAAAAAAACCCAACTAGATTGATACAGGTTGGCCATCACAGTTCAACCAAGAAGGCTGAATAATATCATTTTTAGAATTAAAACAAGTTATTGATGAGAACCCACCCCAATTCAACTGGGGTAGGGAATAATGCTTTTTAATCAACAGTTTTCAAATCCCACATAAAAAAGCCTCTCCAATTGCCAGTTGTGTGCCTATCTATTTATATTATAATTCTTCTTGTTGATTCATTAGTTCATATAAAAAGCTTTCTTGATTGCATAAAGCATGTTGCTATTAGCAACAGTAAAATTGAAAACCAAGATGGTGGTTTGATTTACTTCCCATGTTTACATTTATTCGTTTAAACTTAATTATTTCAAACAACCCTTTTTTTTCTTTTTTTTTTTTAAACTAGAAGAAAATGCAGGGCACTATTTCCAAACAAATTATTTTTAACCCTTTAAAAAAAATCAAAGACAATTACTTAAACTTTGACTAATTATTGAATCAAGCCATTTTTTAACTTTTCACTTAAATTTTGCGAACAAAAGTAAATAAAAATAATTGATAGTATGATGATTCTGATCAACATATAAATGTCTTTTCTAGCAAACTTTTGATTGATTATAAGGTTGTCTCAAAAGTTTGTAAACACCAAGCATTTGGTATATCTTTGATAAGTAGCCAAGTTATTTTGCAGACACCAGTTCCGGTCAGACTACCAAAGTTAAGCAATATTTTTCTGTCTTCTGTAGAAGTTTTGTGTTTGGGTCATATAGATAGGGAAAATACCAAACTTAAATCTTGTAACAATTTACTTTTTTTTTTTGTTTTTTAAATCTTAATTTATTGATAATTTATTGACTGTGGTTTATTTTTTTCAGGAAGGGTGCGTTGTCATTTATGTAGAAATTTGTAAAGCATTTACAAATCCTTACATAAATATGATTTGTAAAGTATTTAATAGTAATGTTAGTTACTAAAAATATTTCAGATGTTCATGCCTATAGTGAAATCAAATTTGTTATTTCTATGTTTTCATTGTTTGTAGCAGTGATTTCTACAATTTGATATTTTTGCAGATGATTTTGGTATTGTTTATTTTTTTGTAATTTTTGGGGGTTTGAATTTTTTTTAATCTTGCTCTTATAGTAATGTGATTTTTCACACTGATGTCATTAAGATTGCATGTATATTTATATAAAATAGTTGTTGTATGACCAATATATACAAAGCTCTATTAAGCAAGAGACATGCTGGAAAATGGCATATGTATATTATACATTTGTCTTATTAAATAACAGTTTGGTTGGAGAATTTTTTTCTGACTATTAACTTAGAGATGTTAATCTTGGTAAAGATATTATCAGTTTAATTCAGTTGATGAGTTATATAGCTGTATCGACTCACAACAATGGTTCATTCATTGTTTTTATAGCGCATGTATATTTTATTCCCATAGGACGGCTTAATTGTGTTTTTAATATCCATGTTTTTCATGTTTTATTTTGAATAGATGCTTGAGAGATAATGTTTTATTTTAGTGGACAGCTAATTTGTGGGGGATGTTTTGTTTATGACTGCTTATTTCATATTTGTGCATTCTTTGTGAAATAATTTTGCAGATGAAAGGATTCGAAAAGCTCTATTGATTAAGTTTTGGATTATAGCTTCTTTTATATGTTTTTTAACCTTCTCTATAGAAGTTGAGTTGGCAGGAATATTGAGTTATTGCTATTTATATAATGAGTTGTTTTGATGCTTCTTTTGTGCTCATTTTAATCTGTGTTTTTTGTAATTGCAACTTTTTTTTTCTCTGAAAATTGTTGTAATTTTTGATAGCCAAAAATTATTCAAATAAACTACGGTTATATTGACTCTGATGACCAACATAGCCACCCATATAACAGATGACATTGGCCGGCAATGATCTAATATTTTTAAGTTTCACCCCTTAAAAGCTATTTTTCTGGCTCAAAATAAAACAGTATTTATTTCACATGTCTGAATATCCCATATTGTAATTCCCTAAAATATCCTCCTTTAATCTTTTTTTTTTTTTGTTAAATATTTTTATATTTTAATTCATTTGTCATTCTTGTACTAAAATAAATGGTATTGCTTAAATATGTCTGTCTGAATAATGTTCCGCTGTTTGAGTGTGTGTACAACTCTCATTCATTAGAGTATCTGTACCACTCACACCACTGGATCAATTATAACCAAACTTGACATCATGACCTCTGACAAAGGGATGATGAACACCATTTTTCAAAGTTATGAGATAGGAATAGTACGCAATAAGTTGGAGTTCACCACTATCCCAGAAGTGGGGGAGGGGCAGCATGGTAATGGCCAACTTTGTGAATTTGAATTTAATCACCCTCGTCCATCCTATACCTTCAACCAATCTTTATGAAATTTGGCATGATAGTGGTCCTTAACATAGACTAAAATTTATTGCACTGTATCTCTTAACTTTGGCCTTCCAAAATAATATTGCAAAAAACATTGTAACGGATCATTAAGGATCCTTTTTTTCTTAAGATACATATAATACTTTCAAAGTGTTGTGCGAAGCGCAGTATCTTTGCTTGTACAGTTATATAATATTGAATCCTTGCTTTCTTTGAACACACAATAAATAATAACATGTTTCTCCTCCATGACCCTATATAGCAGTTTAGTCCTCATTCTCGAAAAGACTACTAACCCCTAGCATAGACAGTAGTCTTAATTTTAAAATTGGAGGCAGAGGTGCAAGAAAGAGGAAAAACAAAGCTATACATCTATAAAAAAAACATCATTTTTTTTGGAGAAAAACAATCTTACAAACTAGTTACATTTTTTTAAGGAATGCAATTCTTTTTATTGTACAATTTAGAATTTAAAAATATAGAAAAAAATCCTTCTCCAAATATCAAACAACTCTTAAATTTTGAATTAATGTTTATTTCTTTTATATATTTATAAAATAAATAATATATTAACTACGGTTTTCAAAATTTTTAAATTGGAGTTTCAGGTTATTTGCTTTTTTAATATCAGCAGCCATTACTTATCTTATAATTATTTTTTTTATATTCTTTAAATTTCTTAAATTTTATTTTTTTACATTTTATTTTCTAATTTTATTTCTTACATTTCTTATATTTTTCCCCAACATTTCTTATATTTTCCCCAACATTTCTTATATTTTCCCCACATTTATTATATTTTATTTCCTATATTTTATTTCTTTTTTCATATTTTTTACATTTTTTTTTCTTACATTTCTTACACTTCTTTTCTTAGCTTCAAGATAATTATAAATATTTCATTGTTTTTTTTCTGTTACATTTTTCATTTGACACCTTTATGGACTTAAATGTTTTATCATTAAAAAACTGTGAATATTGACATTTATTTTATATGGAATGAATCTTTAATATTTTTTTGTTTTCAGTTTGAGTTATATTTAAAAACATTGTATTGCAATTTTCTGATAAAAGGTGAAAAAATTTAATCCATAAAGTGAAAAATATGTGTGTAAGCATAGACACTGAATTACTTGCCTCCAGTGACTGTCAGTTTCTTGCCTGTGCATTCATCAGATTATAACACATAGGGCCGACTAGATGTAGATAGTCAATAAAAGATACTCTCAAATAATGTAAATGAATTCCCATCTTGTGAAAAATAAATGTCATGTGAATTAGGATGTTTATTTATTCTGACTGATGCTTGCCTTAGTCAAAAAATCTTCCCTAAATTAGTTGGAACAATTTCAAACTTGGTTTTTCTAGTTTTGGGAAATTGAATGATTCTATTAAAAAAGTTATTAATTTTCAGGTTTTGGACTAAAAGTTGGTTTTCATTGTTGGCCTTGTGAATTATTGGTTTGTTTGTTATTGTTGTTGTTGTGAAATCCTAGGAATTTTGCTAAGCATTTATAATGGAAGAGACAATACAGGTAAATAATAATTCTAATAATTGTACAGTGGAACCCTTATATCAAAACTTTATTCATTTCATGATTCTGTTCAAATATTGAGTTAGTTATTCTTAATTTATCTTTTTTCATGACAAATGAGTTAGTCCCATGTAAATTAATTGTTATTTCAAATATCCCATTACTGAGGACATTCCAAAAATTGAGATAGACATAATTTTAAATAGTCCAACTTAGAAAAATAGTTGAAACAATGTTCTGAAGAAAAAATATTAGAAAACATACCGTTGATGCCAGGAGTGACATGGATGGAAGCAGATAAAGTAGGAGCTAGCTAATGGCTACAAAGAAGAGTTTAAGATCCGCTGAAAGTTGTTTTTCTACTGATGAAATGTCAGAAAACATACAGAAGCAGATAAAGTGAAAGCTAGCTGATGGTTACAAAGAGGAAGTAAAGATAATGAGTGTTTTACTAATAAGCCCTTCTTGGGTTATGAATCAGGAAATTGATAGGGAAATAATTAGTATCTATCAAATTATTACTCTTGTGACAGACACATGCACTTGCGTATAAATATATAGATTGTATGAATCTAATCTGAAATATCATAAAAATTGCTCAACAAAAACATTTGAAATTGCATATTCAAACATATAATGATTAGATGACTCACTACAAAGATGGCTATGTAAATTAAAGAAATCATAGATGCCAGAGTATAGGCAAGGACTCAAGAAGACTGAACACTATACATTCTCTGGTTTAAGATTATACTTCTTTCCACTGTATCTCAATCAAAACCATCAACAAAATGAGCATTTGCCATCATCATTATTATTATTATATCAGTCTGGTTACCTAATCCAAATACATTCTTCCTCTTCATTTATTTCTATCCCTCATTACAGGTTTAGGCTCTTCTATTTTTCTGCTGGCATTAGCAACAAATTAAAATATATTTTACTTTGTTGACCAATTCTTCAGAATCTATAGCTATATATTGCTGATTCATTGTTGCTTTTGCAACTATAAACCACAAATGCCAATTCTCATTCTTTAGTTATGTTGTGGTAATTACTAGAAATTTAAAAGTTATTGCCTCAAATCAAACTCACTTTATTTCATCATATGATGTTTGTACATTGGATTTTCTCGCTTTATTAATTTATCTATTTACAGGGTGTCTAAAAAGTTACAAGTCACTATGGGTATACATAAAACACTTAGACAATAGAATTTTTACCAATAAAAATAATTTATTTACAGTATCATGGCTTATCTTAAAGAAATGTATGTTCTCCATTGGCATGGGAAATTATTTTTTGTACATCCTGTATTATTTGTTAATTTAGATAAAATTTTCAAACCTCTTTGAACATCGGATTATTTGAATAAAGGGTTATTTAAATATTAAGGTTCCATTCTAGCAATAATATCAGACATCCAAAAAGTTTCTGCCGATTTCTATAAACGAAAAAAAGTCAGACATATCTAACATATTGGACTAGATTTAAAACTTCAAAAATTTTCTTTCCTCTTTACCACTGATTAGATGCAACTTTCTTTCTAAATGCTTCTAATTGCATCAGATGATTTTGAAACCAATTTTAATTCTGACCACCATTAGATCCAAATTCTACATTTTCTCCCTTTCAGCCATTTTAAAAAATACTATCATTATAAAATATTGCTATGTGAAAAATGAATGAGTAAACCTGAGTAAATTAAGAACTACATCGGCAAATTTTTTAAATTTTAAAATTTAAAAAATTTTTTTAGTACAACAGAAAGTTGATTGGCAAAAACTTTTTTGAACTCTTGATGATAATAATAACAATAATAACAACAATGATAATGATAACATTAATAAAATAAAATTACTAATATTTTTTTATTTCTATAAAATCAATTTTGCTTCTATAATAATCAACAAAATCTCTCTCTCTTGCTTTCTCTCTCTCTCTTGCTTTCTCTCTCTCTCTTGCTTTCTCTCTCTCTCTATTTCTTTCTCTCTTTCTATTTTTTATATCCTTTTATTATTGCTTTTACATCAAACTTGATTTCTCTTGTCAGTAAACTAAAAATTAACATAGAATTCTATGAAATTTCCTTTATCTCATATACTAACTCACCAAATTAATTGCAGCATTGCGCCACTGGCTCTATAATTGTTGCTGACTCCATAATTTAAAAATTTATACAAAAATGGAAATTTTTTCTTTTTTTTTTTTTTTTTTTTTTTTTAACCAATTTTTAAAATAAAATTTATTTTCAAAACAATTCAACAAATATTATAATTTTATTTTAAAAATTTAATTTTTAAAAATTCATCTCTTGATTGGCAGAATGTAACCAAGAATCAAACCCCTTATATGAAACCTTCAATTGAAAGTTTTACCTTTTTTTAATCTTGATAGTTTCATGCCTTTACACAATTATTCTTTGACTATCACTTATATAATTTGATATCTCTTTACACAAGTTATATACTTCTACATGATAATGGGTATATTTTTACAATCCCTACTTTATAGTTAATAATAATTGAAAGCATTAAGTTCCAAGTTGAATATTATATAATTTCATTTTTATTGGGCCTGTTTCTCAATTCGTTCATTAAAAGAGCCCTGTAACTCATCCATTGTAAGAGCGCCTCGTTACTCGTCCATTGCAAATGAGGCTTGTTACCTGTTCATTGTAAGAGGGCGCACAACTAATCTGTTGTTTAATAATAAAAGTTGGTTTCTAAATTTAACTTTTTTTCTGTTTAATCAATGCAGGAACCATCATCTCTCTAACTCATTTCAGACAAAACCAAATAATCTTTTCAGCATTAAATATCCCAAGAGGGTTGATATGCTGGTAAAATAAACATCCAGATAATCAATCTATTTGATTTGTCAAATTATTTAAACTTCTATTCACAATTTTAATTGTTATATTTAGAACATTTTGGTTAATAAACGCTTTGGTCTTCTTCATCTAACCAGATATTACTAAAACTCAGATGAATAGCTGGAAGTTACCTTACCAAACCCTTGTATATAAAACTTTTCTAAATAAAAAAAATCTATTGTGAATCGGTTTCTAAAATTTTGAAAATTAAATTCATCTTTATTTTTATGGAATTAAGGATTTCCCCCTGTTAGAATTACCTTCTGTGGCTCAATTCATTGATTAAAAGAAAATCTATTTCTCGTTCTCCATCTTATTGGTGGCATTTACATTCTCTGAATGATAACCACTTTAACAAATACATATTTCATTTTAGAATGTTCTTCAGATAAAGTGAACTTTATCCTTAGTGGAAAGCCTCCTTAATGTCAAAGACATACCAACAATCGTGAAATGAAAAATAAATTGATATGCTATTGATTCATATTACCCACAACTTTTATACTAAAATCGCAATATCAGAATAGCTTTTCTTTTTGTTTTTATTTTGGTATTTCAAGTTAATTATGAAGTTAATAAAAGTAAAACAGAAAATTTCTGACAAATTTGAAATTAAAACATGTTCTGAGTATTAACTTGCAATATATACAATATAAAACCTTTTTTTAAAAACATTTTTTACTACTGTAACATTTTAGAAATAATTCATATTAGGGAAAAAAAATTAAAAAGAAGCTATCATTAATAATATCTCCCTTTTTTCCTTAAAAAATGATTTAAGAGTTTAAAAAAATTAATTCTTAATTATTCATTATCTCATTTTTTATGAATGTCTCCTCAATTATAAACTAATATATGTATAGAATAATAGAATGCAATAATGCAGTGGAATAGAATGGAATAATAATTTGAGTTGAATGAAATAGAATAAAATAGTATTATAACAAAACAAAACAATGAATCCGACCTGACATTTATTTATAGTAAGCTGTTCTGTAAAGATGTATTCAAATAAACCTTGACTTTTTTATGATTGATATATATTACACGTTATAAGCTAATAACGTGTCTTAGAGATTTAGAATACAACACATGCGCACACACAAACACACACAAACACACACACACACATATGTATTCAGACAGCATTTGTTTATTATGACATATCTGATCAGATATGTTTAGGTTAACTTATTATTTTGAATTCTTTCTAGTTTCTTAATATGTGTCTTTATTTCAAGCCTGGAAATAGTTGATGGTTTTACTCTTTTTGTTTGTTAAGGCACTTAACAAAATTATAAAGCTCTGTTTGCACCCTCAGGTGCTTGTATGTATAAATACCAATACGTACAAATTTAAATTAAAACATTTGCATTTTTCCCCCCAATTTAGAAGCATAAGAGTAAATTTAAATAATAGTGTACATGTAGTTCAACAATAGAGTATAAAAAAAAAATTGACAAGTAGAATTCTAATATCAATTTGAATTGTATAATTGCTATTTTTCTTTTTCTTGTCAACCTCATAATTTTCCTGTTATTTGAATATAAGAAGGTTAACTACATCATCTATCTCTGTTTTGATATAACCACATGGTTTCATGGTGACAGGTTGGGGTAGTATTTAAATTACTATTCCTTTATTTGTTGAGTAGGAAATCATTTAACAAGAGATTTTTGTAATTTAAAACCTGTTTTCATGTTCATTCATGCTTACACTGACACTCAACACAATTCAATTTTGATAAAAGGTTTTATTGTACAGTAAAATTTTTCAAGTATACTTCAAGTTGAATTATAAATTTAAATGAATCTACACTTGGGACTAAGATTTTCATTTATTGAAAACAACAAACTATGGATGGTTTAACTACTTGGAATAAATTGCTTTTATATTATCATCCAATATATTTAATTGAAGAATGGAAGAAAAGTAAAGAATTGTAATCATGATTTAAAAGTTTTGCCAAATCTTGTGCGTATTAGAAAATTTTCATTGAATTCTAAATTAAGTTTTTAATTTAAAAAAAAAAGTTATAATGTACTTGCAGATTAACCTGGCTTTGCCAAGGTGCTGTGTTCTCAGTTACATAACTATAAAAAATTATTAAATTATTTAGATTCCTAAAATGACTTTTTTTTTTCAGATATTGCTAAAGTTTTATTTTAAAAAAATTATATAAAACTCTTCTTCCTCCATCTTTTAAGTTCATTTTAATTTCAAAATTTGACCCTTATGAAGTTATTTTTCCAGCTCAACACCAATTAAAAATTTTTCCCCAGGTCCAAATAATTTCAAAAATTGGCAGAGTAGTTTGGTAGAGACCATAAAGGTCAAATCCTTCTACTTTGACTCCTTACTAACTAAATTTTTGACCAAAAACTGATTAAAAAGTTTACCCCATGTCTGGATACCTTATGTCAAATCTCAAGTCTGTGAACTGAAAATTGTATAAACACACACGTTTATAGATAAAAAGATTATTTATTCAATACAATATTTAATGTTACACTATCATTAAAATCATTGGATAATTCTGTTGTTACTTTAAAAGAAAATATATTTAAAAAAAACACCTTTCTATATGATTTATTTGAATTTCTAAAATGATGTTAACATTTACATTATACTGATAATTATTCAATCATCATTGACATATATACAACATTTGAGCCAATCTGATTGGATCTTTTTCAGATATCACAAGTTAAAAATTATTTTTGAAATTGTGGAAATGTTTATACATATTGCTAAAAATTTATCAAAATATTATAAACTATATGTCTGTTATTCAATTATTTATTAAATAAACTTTTCTGCAAGTTTTCTATTTACTCCAACATGTTCTAGAGATTAAATTTTCAAAACAATTGATTTCTGATTGAATTTGAAAGTCCTTGACACAGCTTTACTCTTTTAAAAAACACTTACAGATTATAGGGATTTGTACACAGCCAAGATTCTCTATTTTCTTATTGAGGTGTTGGCTCCCACTTGTGTCTGAGTATTGGATCAATCCCACTTATCCTCTTTTGTTGGTTTTTAAATTTGACATGATTTGTATGGCCTAATTGGTGGTGGAAGAATCCTAGGTAGAGGATGAAGTTGTTCTCTTTAGTCTCTTCTTCTCTAGCCTTTTCTATTTCCTTCCTTCACCCCTGAAAGTCCACAGTGCCTTTGCTTGTTAATATCCTCCATGTGGCTGTACAAACAAGGAACGGTTGATGTTAGACAATTGTAGTGCCATTTAGGTGCTTCCCGTGATCTAGTCCTGTTGGCAAGCTCACCATAAAGCATTTTCTTGGTGTGTCCTGTCCTACATAGCAAATGGTGGCCTCAATACTGGTCATTGAAGTTCTGTCTAGGACTTCCATGTTGGTGGTTTGACTCTAGCAGGTGATATTTAGAATTTGGCTTAGTTTGTATTGCTCAATTTGTTACTGTCAATCTTTAATTGGACGTCTTTTTAAGAAAGTCTATTACGCAATCTGATCCTAGTTAGTATGAAAGAAAATCTATGAAAAGAAAATATCATTTGCAAATAGTTTGCTCTTTTTCATTCATAAAATTTTGATAATTTTCTGTATTTAGGAAATGACCTTTTTGAAATGGCTTGACCTGTCAACATTTATTAAGAAAGTGATTTAAATTGCAAATAAAACTAATTTTTTTTTCCTTCAGGGAATTACGATGAAAATTTCCAATTTCTTTTCTATTAATTATTTTGGCTAGTTCTTCATTGATTTTATCATTGATCTTCTTTTTTATGATTGGATTCCTTTGTAATTATAAAACCATTGAATAAGCATTTGAGATTTTTAAAAAAATGTTTTTATAAAGAACTATATCAATCTTGGTTCTTTAAAACTTGTATATTAAAATGCTAATAATCATCTTGGATTAGCTATGGTTAATATTACTTGGTAAACAGAATATTTTTTTTTGTTAAAATTCTTGTTTCATTAACCATTTTCTTTGGTATAAATTGATCCTTAGAAAAATGAAGAGAAATTTAATCTAGAACAACAAAAACAACAGATCTAAATGAATATCCCACCAGCAGTAGCAGCAACAGTAATAGTAATCTAATTGTATGGTTGTTTTGGCAATAGTAAGAGTTAGGTCTCTGTTGTTCAAAATTCTGTACAGTAATATTTCACAAAATCTGGCTTCGTTAAATATGGTGAATTATGTCCTCTGTGCTCTGTGATTATATGGTTTTCATTTTCCTTCTGTTTATGGAATCAGTTTAATATTCACAAAAATACCCAACAGACATTAGACCAAAAATTATTTCAGATAAAACTCACTTAGAGTTATAGAAACTCAACTGTTTATATTACACCTTGATGAGTTACTCTCCCAGGTAGAAGGCTGGTGAAATAGGAAACCAAACCTGATTTCTAGAAGGTTGGGAAAAGAGGCCATCACACATGATTTCTATATAGAAGGCTGGGAGAAAGCAATGCTACAAAATTTCTATGTGTAAAGTGATTTTTTGTCCCTTATATTTCTCAGCACCTCAATTTTTAGAACTTCACTAATCTTTATTTATTTTTTTTTATTAAATCTTTTCTCTTGTTCAAAAAGTTTGATCTTTTAAGAAAAAAACAAATCCTCTTCAAGGGAATTTTTAAGATGACAAACCTTTTAAATCCAATGAAGTGGCTTTTTTTTTTTTTTTTTACATGAAATGACCTTTTATTATCAGCGCATTGGACTTATTTTGGGTGGTTCACATTTAAAGACATTATTTCTGATAGTTACTTCTTTCTGACGTATGGAAATTGTTTTCAAGTGACCTAAATTTTCTAGGATTGTCTTATCAAGTGTCTGCTGAACTTCAGGTATTTTTTCATTTTCTTGCCTTCTGCAATTTTGCAAGATGTCTCTTAATCCCTAGTTGATGTATAAAGCATACTTGTCCTTTCCTTGAATCGCTAAATTATTTTCTAATAAGAGCTTACTTCTGTAAAATATAACTGAAATATAATGTGAGTATGATTTTAAATGCCACACACACACACATACACACACTAAACCCTGACAAGTATTATAAGCATAAATAAATAAACTATTTCATAAAATAAATTATTGCTAATTAATCATTTGGTAGATTACATATAGATCTGTTTCATTCTTATAAAAATCATCAACAATACTGAACCTATCAAACTATTCACTAACAATATAATTTTTTAACTAAATACGGTTTATTCCCTTATAGAGTATTTATATAAAAAGTTACTTTACGTGTATGAGCAGAGGTGTTTACCAGACAAGTTTGCCAATTTTTTCATTACTTGAAATTTGATATATGGAATACTTAGACCTGTGGAATAAATTTAATTTGGTTTTGAGCTGAGAAAATAGCTGCTGAGGGTTCAAATTGAAATTTTGGGTCTTTGTGGGCCTATAGCATATACTGTGGGTCAGGTGGGACTACATTGGTCATAGCGATATCAATATAACCACAGTTTACTAAAATAATTTTCAGATTTCAACAAATTACAGTAATTTTCTGTGAAAAAAAAACAATGATCAAAATAAGCATGAAATAAGAATCAAAACAATATCCTAACAAGGCAAGGCAATACTCCTAGTATATGTAAGGTTCATTGCAAAGGTAGTCCTCCTATTTTATTTTTCAATTCTGCCTGAATAGATCAGAGAAGATTACTAATTGCATTTTAATGATTACTGAACTTATGCATTATCGCCTGAAAGTTGTTTCTCCCCATTGCAGATATTGACGTTGTGAGACTCTGAATAAGTAAACTATCATAAATTGTGTCATAAGTAGAGATGTTTCATTGAATTCCTTTATGATGAAAAAATTGAACTAATCAACATCCACTGGCGCCTATTGGACATTTGCAAAACTGATGCTGTTTATGTCAACACATTTGGGAAATGGGTTTGTTGATTTTAGTGTGGCAACTAAAATCTGAATGACAAAGCTCACTCTGGACACAAAAATGGGCCACCTTGTTTATCAGTGGCAAAAGTGAATGAGAATGGTGGTGACTAAAGAAAAAGAAAATTTGGGATACAAAAGGTCGCTCTTTTTAATAGTACCACTTTTCAACATTCAAAAAAATTAATTGGTAACATTTCTGGAACGACCCTCATGATATTACAAATATAAAAATGAAACTGAAAATCTCAAAAGCATGCTTTTCAAGTATATCAACTGATGAAGGTTCAATAATAACAGTCCAATTATTGATTAATTATCTTGACACATTCATTATTATTGAATTTGTTGGCTCTTGATTATTTATTTAAATGTTAAAAGCAAATTTTGTATGTATCGTGTCTAAATTTGATTGACTCTTCAAACATAATCTGATACTTTATTCTATTATTTACGGTATTTTAACTATCATTTAATAATTTATTTTTGTATCAAAAGTATCTCCCCTCTCCAGCTATGCTCGGGTGTTGGTTTGAGGCTCTATTTGTGGTCATTTTGATTTTTTTTTTGTAATTCCAAGATTTTATTTCTTAAAAAAACCCAAAAAAACTCCCATAAGTTATTGAAAGTGAAAAATTATTTTAGTAAACTGCAGTGGTATTGACAGTCTGATGAACAATGTGGCCTGTACACAACGGACACTACAGGCCAGCAATGTTCCAATTTTTCAAGTTTAACCCCTCAGCATCGATTTTTTTTTTTTTTTTTTTTTTTTTTTTTTTTTTTTTTTTTTATTGCTCAAAATCAAATTGAATTTGTTCCACACTTTTGAATACCTTGATATCAAATTTCAAGTCTCTAGACTAAAAATTGGCCAAGATATGGGATAGGAATAATGAGACTTAGAACTGTATTCCTAGTAATTTAAGACTGTACTTGCCTGGAACCATAGAAACTCAACACCTCTATTTATGCATCACAGGACCTGAAGGGTGATAAAGTTTTTTCTTTTAGATTATTTTGTTTCCTTATTTGATTTCCAATTGTCAAGTGGGTTGAAACATCGTGAAAGCATTAACAATAAGGATGAGGAAAACAGTCCACAAAAAATAAGCACACATATCTTAAAACTATATTTAAAATTTATTGGGGTTATTTTTTAGAATTTCACTTTAGGTGATATAACTATTTTTTTTCTTTTGCCAGTAACACAAACATTTCTTAGTATTTCATCTTAGTATTTCAAACAAAATGATATAACTTTACAAATTATTCTTATTCGATTGGCTTAATGGGTAGACTGTCAGATTTCCTAATTGTAATGAGACTGTTTGAATCCTACTTTTTTCATTTGCGTTTACAATTGAGCTAATACCGTTGGGTTATACATGAATCTCCATATGCCCTCCAGTTATGAACTAAATAAATGCGCAATCTAAATACTACATGTGGACAATGAAAACATGATGGTTCTCTGCATTAAATGACCTAAAAAGGTTGATATGCCATAAAACAAAAACCAATCAATCATTCAATTAATTTCCTTTTAAAATAAATTTTTTAGACGTTCGCTTCTATTTTATTATTTTTCTCTTTTTAATATTTATTTATAAAATTTACAACAGAACATCAAGCACTCTAATTTGTTTTATTAAGGATTTTCGGTTGTGCTAAAAATAAATATGACATTTAAATCTGTCACAAATTTTCCTTGGATAAAATTAATCCAGTTTCTTGGGATTATTTTCTTATCTATGACACACTCTACACAGCCATTTTGTAAACAAATTCCTATCAGAGCTTACGGTTTGTGCATTGATAATGACGGAGAACTCACTATTTAAATACTACCCCAAAAGCAATTTTTGTACCAAAAATTTAGCCTTTTTTTTTTCTCCTTTAAGGTTTTTACCCCATCCCTTTTTTGTTTTTGTTTTCTGACTATAATTCTAACCCAAATCAACTTTGTTATGGGAAAGAAAATTAAAATCCAACAAAAATAAGGCTAAATTTTTGTGTTCATAAATAAACATTTACTCAAGATTTATTTAAAGCAAAATAATAACAGTAACACCTCCACAAATGGTTGCTCAAACATATAAATTTTCTTACAAATGATATGAAATTATCAACCCTACACCTAATCTAACATATGACAGAAAAGTTTTGTGGTTAGCTTGCTCTGTGGTAGCACTCAGGACAGGATAGAGAGCTCAGTTCTTTGCTTTGTAAATATCTAGTGATTTAGTTATTATTAGTGTTATTTTTACATTCTCTTTCATTATTCCATTAGCATGGGTTTGAAGAAGGCGAGTGCAAGTAGTAGTAATGACAATAAAAACTGTTTTTATTGATTATTTCTTTATAATTCATTTCTCTTTACATGTCTAGCATTTTACAATGCATTCATGTATGTTTCTATGAGTAATTATCTATTTATTGATGAGTTATGGTAGGTGTTTTGGGCTGTGGACTGAATTATATGGTTTTACCTGTATTCCCATAGGAATAATTGACTTAATGATTTATCATCTGATGTAGGCCCTGGAACAAATTTAATTTATACGTAGAAGTATTATTGTATTTGGAAAATAATTACTTTAGCTATATAATAGCATGTGTGATACCTAATACCGGAAAAATAAAAAATAAATGTTTACTTATTACTATAGGTAGGGTTCTACAGACAAATTCACGTTTAAATGACCTGAGACAACTAAATATTTTCATCTACTTGCCAAATAAAAAAGTTTCTGCCCAAACCAATGATTTTTATGAATAAACCAATAGTTCAAAGCTAAGTTAGTGTTTAAGAAAGGAAGATTGTCACCAAAAGATAAGTGTGTTTTTTTTTATTTTAGTCACCATTTCAAAAAATCACTCACAAAGTAGAGCCCTGATGGCTGATATGGCCTATTACCAATTGTCTGCCTATTGATCTATACAATGCTATTTTTAGTAATCTTTTGTTAAAGCTGTTTTTTTTAAATTCTAGAACTTTGTACAGTTGTCAACTAGGTTATAACGATACAAGTTTGAATTAAATATCTTTTAAACATAATGAGCAAAAAAAAGTTCTCAAAATGCAAGAGCATAAGTAAGTATGTGCTTCTATGCACCAGTGCCCAACTGGAATGCTCTGAATAGTTTATCAGCTAAGCAAAGGACAAAATAGTCGATTGACATGAAAACTATAAACCATAATTTCAGCTTAAGTGAATTACACATTAATAAAAACTTAGAAAGTTAAAACATCTTATATATATATTTGTTCCACCATACTTTCAGAGTGGGTGAAAAACCAAGTCTATTTGCTGTATTGCAAAGTAAAGTGCTCAATAGAAATAAATAGAGCAGTTGTGTGTGTATGTGTAAATACATACATATATATATGTGTGTGTGTGTATATATATGTATATGTGTGTGTATATGTATGTGTGTGTGTGTATATGTATATACGTGTGTGTATATGTATATGTGTGTATGTATATATGTGTATATATATATGTGTGTATATGGGCAGCGACGGTGGAGCATTGGTAAAAGCTCGGGTTCTGGAATCGTATTACCCAAATCCCAGTCAAAACCATTACATTCACTATAGCTGCCTCGGGCAGATGGGGCTCGTTAACTCGGGAGAGCAACTCATCTAGGTGAAGGGTAACACTGAATTAAAAAGCCTAGGTATTTAGAGCGCGTAAAAATGGCCTTGTGCCTAACTTGGGTAGGTGCTCTACTAAGTGAATATAATATTCAAATATATATATAAATATATATATAAATATGTATATATGCAAATATATATATAAATATGTATATATGCAAATATATATATATATATATATATATATATATATTACAAGAGATCTCTGAAGCCTTTAGAAAGCTTGCACCCCCCTGCAATTGTGGGGTGTGCGGGGGCTCTAAGCACGACCTTTGCTTCCCTCGGCCCTTTGAAGAAAAAAAGGATGAAAATTTCCGAACGATTAACCCTTTGAACCCTGACGTAAAAAGCGATAAAGAAACAAAAAAGGTGATTAACAAAATTTTTGTCTTTATTGCTAGGTCACCAGGGCCGATATATTGTCCTTAAAAAAACTTTGGATGAGAACAAAAAAAGGTGTTTGCTGTAAAATCCTTTGAACCCCGACTTCAAAATCAAAATTACCAAGTAGTCACGGAGAGCCGTTATATTAGAGTAACATATTAAAGCCAAAATATTGGTGTATCTTCTTTTGCCTTATGTTGTCAGGGCTGATATATCGGCCTCTTAGGGTCCAAAGGGAATAAAATTAAGTTAGAGAAGAAAAATATCGAAAAATTTAGAATTCAGATCGGAATTTTGGGTTTGAAAAAGAAAAATGAGAAACGGGGAAAGATTACGAGCTTTGAATTCTAACTATTTATAATTGACTTTTAAACATACCAGTTCTA
>JAUZSX010353051.1:0-10050 GCA_034780655.1 Idiosepius hallami
ACGGGTTGAGCCGGCACCCCATGAACATTCGAATATTCATAAGGATGATTCTAGGAGAAAGGCGGATGGTGTGGTAGAGTCCCCAGCCATGCCCGCGGTGAAGACGAGGACTTGCCACAGGTTGCCCGCAGACGCAGAGGTCACCGCCACCAGAGGCCACCGGATGCCGGAGCAGACGCTATCTGGATTTTGCAGACATACAGTACGTGGTATTCGTATATGGTCACCCATTAACTACTGACCACGTTTGATGTTGCTTAACTTCGGTGATCTGACGGAAACCGGTGTTTCAACGCGATATGACCGTACAGCCTTACAAAACCTTTTATTTCATTTGTTTTCTTTGTTCATGATTCAACTGAATCTTATTTTAATTGAGTTAATTTAGCACAGAAAACTGTTAAGCCTTGTACTCAGATAATCTGTTTAAACATATTTACTGATCACTGGGCAACGAAGCTGGAGCATTGGTAAAATCTTGAGCTCTGGAATCGTTATATGTGAGTTCAAAACCCGGTCAAAATTATTGCCTTTACCTTAAGTTGCCTCGAGGACATGGGGCACGTTAACTCGTGAGAGTAACATATCTAGGTGATGGGCAACACTGATTACAAAAGCCCAGGGATATAATGAGCACATTAAAATGGCCTTGTGCCTAACTTTGGTTTGTACTCGACCAAGTAAATATATAGTTCACTGCTTGCTTAGCCTAGAATACTTATTTAACCAAAGTGATTCAGAAACAAAAGTACATGATGAATTATTTAATACAACATTAATTGGATCTTTAAACTTTCTCAGTAGATCAAATATTTATTAGTGTAACGCGTACGAAGTATATTGATCTATAGATATAACTTATCTTGACTGCACTGGCGAAAAAGGTAAACTTTTCTAAGGCTAGTGGCTAGGTTATAACCAGTACAGCTATCCGTGTGCATAGCTCATTTTTTTCAAAATGTGTTACCAAAACTAGATTTTTTTCTGCAATCCATTTCTTTAATGAATATATCCTCGGTAAAAGATTTTTCTACTCATTGTTTCTTTATGAAGAATATGTCGATGAAAATAGATTTATTTTTTTCATAAAGAATATTCAAGGGAAAAAAATCAGATTTGATTATTCCTACGAAAGAAGATAATTTTTCCCCAAATATTTCCCTGTATATGTTGACAACACTAATTGGTTTTATTTACTACAAGAGGCATTGCCCGGCTTTGCCTTGATGCCGGGGACATGCAACTATGGTAATTAACGAGGCCTAATATATCGGAAAAAATTAATGCTTTTTTTAAATACTAAATGTATTTTTAATGCTTTTAAATATTTAAATAATAAATTAATTTCTTATCCCTATTTTTTACTAAATTCCTTTTAAAATCTATTTTTATTCAAAGTTTATTTCTAATTCTTTTTTATACTTAATTCATTCACAATGCTTTTTCGATACTAAATTAATTCATTAGGCTTTCTTATACTAAATTAATTTTTAAAGTTTTCTGATATTAAATTCAATTTCTGATCCTTTTTTTTAACTAAATTCATTTTAATGCTAATTTATACTAAATACATTCCTAATTCTTTCATTTACTAACTAAGAAAGCTGAAGCGCTCATTAGTGAAAAAAATTGTGAACAACAAAGATGAGAGTAGATTTTCAAATCAGGACTCGTCGAAACAATCCCTACAAGCAATGGAATAAATTTGCAATAAAGTTTGTGATTTCAGCTTCTGTTTAACCCCAAAATAAATTGCCCATCACTCCTGACAAGAGAAACTGATTTGTTGAATGAACACATAATTTGTCATCACTGGAAATGACACTTCGATAATTAAACTTAAACGTGTAACTATGCGTAACCATCGGGGAAAAAAATATTGAAATCTCAAGGAGAGAATTGACAATATATGACCACACCCAATGATTACATAGAGTCATAATAATTGGATTATTTATATTTATTATTGTTATGTCGCAAGGGAATCTCAGTTAACTAGATTAGATTCACTCGGTGAGCAGCACCAACCAAGTTTGGCACAAGGTCATTTTAAGGTGAATGCAATGGTTTTGATGTAGCGGGGCAGCGACGGTGGAGCATTGGTTGAAGCTCGGGCTCTGAGATCGTGATACGCGAGTTCAAATCCCAGTCAAAACCATTACATTCACCTTTAACTGCCTCGGGCAGATGGGTCACGTTAACTCGGGAGAGCATCTCATCTAGGTGAAGGGTAACACTGAAGTGAAAAAGCCCGGGTATTCAGAGCACATAAAAATGGCCTTGTGCCAAACTTGGTTAGGTGCTCTACCAAGTAAATATAATATTTTCATTTATTTATTTGTCTTGATATTTGGATAGGATAAGATGAGAAAAGGGGAAGTCCTGTCGGTTCAAATGGACTTTGGAAGAGTAATACGCGGTTTCAAATCCCTATTATACCTTGATGTTTACTCTTTAAATAGATACACTAGACAAAAGAGTATACCTCCTTCTCCTTCCATCCACTGGATAAATTGTACAACGATACGTTTTCAAGCATTTAATTAATTCCAGACGTTTATCACAAATGTTTCTTCTTGTCATCAAAATCTAAACAAAATAACTTAGTGGGTAGGCAGTCGTACGCGAGTTAGAATCTTATCCGTTCTATTAGCGCTCAAAAGTATATTAATACCCTTATGAAAGGTATGAATCACCACATACTTTCCAGCTATCGGTTAAATAGCGCCACGAGATATTTAAAAAATACCAGGTTGTAATCTGGCGCGGGATAGTCAGTCCTCGATGATGTTGAATGGAGTCTCTCTAAGCCTTGCTTGGCAATCCACATAGTTATGGTATCGCGATAAAAAAAAATTGTATGATATAGGACTGGCGACCATGCCATTAGTAGCTATTTGAAACTGTTATGTGTTTGGCGTGGGTTATTGAAATACATAACAGTGACTACGGTCGACTGATGATGATAATGATGAAAAGGGTCTTTTTTTAAAGAGAGTAAATATTTCTATGATATAGGACTGGTCACTATGCCATTACTAGCCAGTGTGGCGTGGGTTAGTGAAATACATAACGGTGATTATGATCGACTGATGATGATAAAACAAAACGATTTGTTTGAAACAAAACGAATAAACGAAGACAAGTAAAAAGATTAATAGATTCTATTAGAAAGTAAAAAGGTAATATAATATTCTCATAATTACTCACCTTTGAGCACACCTGCATAAAACATGAATATCTAATTTATTTTCTGTATTAGCAAATCTAGTCTGAATTTTAAAATGATACTTTTTTGTCTTTTTCTGACAACTAACAAATATGTTTCGCTAGTTTGGTAAGGCTTAACGATCTATTAACTATTTATGGTTGTTAAAGTCCTCATAGGTTTTAGGGAGAATTTTGTCTGTTTATTTATTTAATATTATCTTATTATGGGAATTGGTTTGGTTTGCTAGGGTTTTAAGCCCTGTCAACTATTTATTGTTATTAAAGGTCTCAGGGGTTTTAGGAAGAATTTTGTCTATTTAATATTATTTTATTATGGGAATTGGTTTGGTTTGCTAGGGTTTTAAGCTCTGTTAACTATTTATAGTTATTAAAGGTCTCGGTGGTTTTAGGAAGAATTTGTCTGTTTAATTGTTTAATATTATTTTCATTGTCGTTTTGGGTTATTTGGTTGTTGGATTTTTGGTTTAAGTTGATTGTATGACTTCCTTTTTGTGTATAATGATTTCTGTAGTGATAATTTCAGTTAGGTAGTATTTCGGCTGATTTGATTTTGATGGTTTTTATTTCTTTGGACCCTAAGAGGCCGATATATCGACCCTGATAACATAAGGCAAACAAAGACTCACTAATATTTTGACCCTGAAATGTCGCTCTACTATAACGGTTCTGAGTGACTACTTGGTAATTTTGATAAGTTAGGGTTCAAAGTAATACTGAGATTTTGACTTTGGGAGTGGAGGGAGGTGCTGGGTTGGACTTGTTGGTTTATATTTTAGAGATGAGGTTTATTTCTTTAAGAAAGTATATTATGTTAATCCTTAAAAAAGTTTTTCATCAAAAATTTTGTTTTTGTTTCTTGTTAAAATATTCTACTAATTCTGTTTATAGTATGACTAGTATTTTTGTGATGTGGGGGAACCTTATATCCCCTATTATGGAATCGCCTGGTCACTATATATTCCGGTAAGATTACGCAGTGACAGTGGAACATTGGTAAAAGCTCGGGCTCTGGAATCGTACATGAGTTCAAATCTCAGTCACAACCATTGCATTTACCTTTAGCTGCCTCGGGCAGATGGGGCTCGTTAACTCGGGAGAGCATCTCATCTAGGTGAAGGGCAGCACTGATTACAAAAGCTCAAGTATATAATGGGCACGTAAAAATTGCCAATGCTCCACCGTCGCTACACAAGGTATTCCTAGGTATTTGATATAAAGAAGCTTAAATTGTATTGGGTATTTTATAAAAAAATCAAATTAGAAAAATAGGATAAAAAAGAAAAAAAAGTGGTTTAGATTGAAACCGATCTTAGTTTGCTTGAGTTGCGTCCTTACGTGACACCTGGAGAGTTTATTTTGAATTGAGGTATCTAAAGAAGGAAATTTCTGTAAAAGTAATTCAAACTTACGAAAAAGATACCTTTTCAAAATTCTTCTTTTCCTATCAGCATCATGTTTCTATGATGGTCTTCGGGCAATCCAACTTATAAAAGTTCAAATAATCAACTATATAAAAACTATATAAATCTTGAGGTCCTCAACAGGGAATGTGCGCCGTTTTGGTAAAATGTATTATATTACCGTTAAGGTAAATGTCTTATATCAAGAATTTATACTCGAATATAGAAAACATTTGTATCACTTTGTTTTCTATTTGTAATCGTGATTAGAAAAGGTATTTTGTAGACAAAACAATTGATTTGTGTCACACAGATTTTTTTCTTTTTTGTCAATTTTTCCCTTAAGTTATTTTGTTTTGTTTTTTGTTTTTTATGTAGTTTTGTTTTTTCGTAAAAAGGCTTTTAAACTTTTTAAGCTTATGCCAGTCATTGTTATTGGGGCATACACACACGGACACACACACATACATGGAGACACACACGCACACACACATACACACACACTCACCTATGTACACACACGTTTATATATGTGTATATATTCACACACATCTATATATATACATATGTGTATACACACACACACACACACACACACACACACATATATATATATAACATGTGCGTGTGTGTGTGTGTGTTTACCAATAAAATCACTAATCGTATCTAGTGATTCTGACAATCATCCTGAAACCTATTCCTATTTGTTATTTTATTTGAACCTCCTTAGGTTTTTCATTATCTGGTTTTTAATTCTTTCCCAGTCTAATCCTGGCACATGGCCATATATTGAGAGCGTCGATTTTGAATCAAAGCCATTAACTGTCTAATATAAGCAATATATATTTACTCAGTCGAGCACCAACCCAAGTTAGGCACAAGGCCATTTTTACGCGCTCGTCATATCCCCGTGGTTTTTAAATCTGTGTTTCCCTTCACCTAAATAAGTTACTCTCCCGAGTTAACGAGCCTGATCTACTCGTGTCAGTTTAAGGTAAATGCAATGGTTTTGATATATAAGGAGAAATTATCATATAAGTTTGTGAAACCCACAGTGTATTTAAAAGCTAAAACAATTACAAAAAATGAAACAACTTTATTAAATAATGTATTTTTCTTTTTTTCAGGTGAGTATCTCTTCCAGCTTTTCTTGTTGTCTGGTTATTTACACATTAAACTGGTACACACACTTTTTTCTATAAAGAAATGGGTGAGTTATTTTTCTCTTTTATGCAAACCTTTTTTAATTATTGAAAAGAATGCATTCGTGAAAAAGTCTTTAAGTTTATTAATGAACCCTTGATAAATTTGTCAGATTTATTATTTATGCCCAATGTTCCTACGCAGGTGTTTTCCTTTCAGGTAATAAGGTAAGTTATTTCATTTTCTATGAATTTTTTTTATATAAACCGAATGCAATACTTTTATTTTTGAGATTTTATGTTTCTTTGTTGCAATGTAATTCTTGGCGTCTTAAAGTTTAGTTTTCGTTTGCTTTCAGTAAGTTTTCTTTATTTGCTGTTCATTTTTCTTTGACGATTAACTACATTTTGATCAAGTAGGAAAATCTATAATTTTAATTGCTTATGCACGTTCAATGAATTAAACTGTAAAAATCTTGAGTATTGATAAAAAGCGTAAAGTTTGAAGATTTGTCTAAAATCTTAAACGGGCGCCATAACTCATCACACGTCTTTCAAGAAGCTTGAATAAAAAAAAATAATCTCATCTGATTTTGTAAAGAATTCGAGAAGAATAAAAGACAGCTCAATTTGAATTTCATCAATTTTGGATGGAAATTTCTATGTCTCATAGCATTGACCAAATCATGATTTTTATCTCTTATTACTCTATTTACTCTAATTTTCCCTAATATGTATCGAAGTAAAAGATTTCTAAATCATTTAACGCACAGCTAGCTTTATAGGTTACCACACGGAAAGAAAGCAAGTCACGTTTTTGAAATCTGAACTTTTTCAAAATAAAATATTTTATCCGAAAAGGGGTTTTAAAAAAAGATTCTTAACCACTATTCATCAAAATAAAACAGAAATGAATTTTGCTATTTAAAAATAGATACGAACAAAATTAATATTTTTTTGGTTATGCTAAATAAATAGCGTGAACTAAAAGTTTATGTTCCGTGTTTATGATAGTCAAGAAAAACTTTTATTAAACGATGTCATATGACTAAATAAAAATGCTAATGAAATACAAAATATACATAGAATGGCTTCTTTATAAAAATCTGGGACTTAATTTACATCAGTTTCTGAATTGATGAAATAGCGAGCACTTATCATTTTAAATTAAAATGTCATCATTATTTTTTTATTAGCTTTTAAGTACAAAGTTTGGTAAAGAAGATGACTTTATTAAAATTGAAAATGTAAAAACTAACGAGAAAACAAAAATTACTTGTCGAAAAATAAAATTCTAATACCAATAAAAAAAATGAAATAATTGTTTCATGGCTTGACTAAACACTTGAAAATAAAGAAAAACACTTAAATGTCAATAAAACGTAAATTACTTCATATAAATCATCTTTTTTTGTATTTTTTTTTTATTTCAGAGTGGCTTGATTGTTTGCCTTTGAAATTAAAAATAAGTCCCCACATAACCACATATTTTTACATTTGTTTATCTTTTATTTCAAATAGAATTCTATTACAATTTTTTCGAATAAAATTATAAGAAAATACAACAGAAAGGAATACTTCTTTCTTGAATTAGAAAGTTTGAGTTGAAAATTATATATACATTGAAATAATGAAATGTTCATATTTCTATACATTGAGGAATTCATGAAATTATTATACCATGCCTTTTATAGATTTAGTCTTATTTTAAATCAAGCTATCGTTCATTACAATAAATATTAATTTACTTAAAGGATCAAAAGTAAACGTTTTAAAGTGTAATTAAGTCATTTAATGCTGAGAATAATCATTTTTTGATAAATGTTCTTTTTGTCTACACGTAGTTTTATTTAAATAGTATTTCCCCCATAGCCAAAGGGAAGGTGGGATTCATACCTTTCCCAATTTTAGTCAAGTTATGACATCAAAATTAAACAAATAGGAGATGAACTGGCATATAAGAATTCCGAAATTGGACTGCCTATCTTCAAAATGGGACTCTCCTATTATATTAAATCTATATTTTTTACCTTAGTCCAAAATGATGGCTGAATTGAAATTATTCGAAAACCGATTAAATTTAAGTTCTAAAACATGACATTTTAAAGGATTTGAAGTTCTTTTTATTTCTTTAGGGATCTTGTGGGTGAACTCGCCTCATAACGAACTCACCCACTCACTATATAAAATCAGCCCTTTCATTAACCAATGGTAATGGATTTTGGAACTATCAGGATTACCCATGCTACTAACTACAGTCACGTGTGCAAACCACTTTCTGTTATTTATACATGTTGTTAATAATACTTATGTTATAACCTATATTGTCTTACGCTTTTTCTTTGCTAACTACACTAAAAGAGATATTCGGCTACAACAGTTCTCATAATTTTCAATTAGATTTAAAAATTATAAATCTGTTTAACTTTCACATCCACCACTTTTCTTCATGTTTCCATTTTTCTTTTTTGTTCAATTTCTCAAATAAAATAATTTCCTTAATTCTTTTTCATCGAAGATTTTATAAATACTCTTCATTTGCAAAGTACTTGTGTCAATTTGATATATTTGACACAAACCAATAGCTTAAAATTATTGTTCTATTCCACATGAAAAGAAGAATCACTTGAAACTAGCAATTACAGATCATTAATTTAAAAGCTTCAAGCAATCCAGAATTAAAGAAATAATTGTAAAAATTTCACCTGAGGCCAACTTCTTTTCCAATTAACTTTATGCTTAAGTAAAGGATTCGACTTAAACAGATTGGTTGAAGCGGGTGTCATTTTCTTTTAAATAAGAATCACTCACAAGATATAATAAATAAAACTCTTGAAAAAAATCGAATTATGTTATTTAAGTCTTTTTTTTTTCTTGAATTACTTTCATATAATTTTTTTAACGGCAAATTAGGATCTGATTTGTGTAGAGAATATGGAAGATCGTAAAAACTGGAATGTAGATTAAGATTGTTTATTCTTTATTATAGTAGGTAGTTGTATGATTAGGTGGTTAATTAAGTAGTCTTTGGAATCGTAATTGATCAATTCAAATCAAAATTCCTCGCTACCTGAGACTGCCACTCATCACCTTAGGGGATAATTCTAATCTAGGACGTTTTTTTTAAGCATGATCGGTCGTTGTGAAGGAGGGATATTCGTGTGGTAATGTTTTTCAGTTCGAATGCTTAATTCATTCGACTGATCATACCACGAACAACCGACAAGCCTCATACAATACCTGATATTTCTAAGTAGTCACCCAACTTAGAACTGAACAGGCTCTTCGTTACTTAACTTCGGTGACCTAGCAGAAACCGTGGCTCCCAAGTTAACTTGACCGAATATTTATAATGTATTTGTTTGAATGCCGACTCTTATAAGACATAAAGAAAATCTATAGCTGATCACAACATCTCATTTTATTAGATAATAGTAGTCTTTCCAGACATGATAATTCCAATGCTACACTAACTCCAGATCCTCATAAATAGCAAGTATTGATTTAGAAATACCTATAGTAACTACTTACTTACAAAACAGGTTTTATGAATTTCTAAAATATATCGTTCCATCTTATTTAGGGTTCAAAAAGTTAAATTACATGTTTATAATGATTCGTATATGTGTTGATCACGTAAGAATTTTGTAAGAAATATGTTGTAAACAACGCGTAAAATATTTCAACAGCAGTTTCGATTACACGTATGTAATTCCGGAAAGTGCATTAAAATAAACATTCACTGGAATAGCAATATGGCGCCAGAGAAAGCCCCACATATGATTACCAAAGAAAGAACCATATTTTAGGCGTTTAAATTACCAAAGTAGACAATAGGCCATTATGATGCCAATATGTTTTTGTTTAGGCTGCACATGTTTCCAGAAGGTCTTATGGTCAAATTGCCAACTACTACTCCGACTTAAACTCGGAATTGAAAAACACAACTTTGTTCATGACTTTCTAAAAATGTTTAACTTTCTTAAATAAAAACAGGTTGATTAAGAGTTGATGTTTATTTCAAAAGGTTTTCATACTATTTTTTTCTAAATTGGGATATTCTTCAGTTGATAACAAAAATATATATGTTACAGCTCAGGGCCAAGAGAAAATTGATTCTTATAACATTAATTCATTATTTTATAAACGACGTCTCTTACATTGTTTGATGTGTTTGATACAGAGAGAGAGAGAGATAGCTGCATATAGGGAGAAATACAGAGAAAAAGAAGGATAGAAAAGGAGAAAGAAGGAGAGAGAATGATACGGATATAAAT
>JAUZSX010353062.1:0-10050 GCA_034780655.1 Idiosepius hallami
CTTCAACTTCTGATAAAGGTGATCATTGCTTTTTCCTTTCATCTATAGATTGAATATAAATACTACTGTTTGACTAAGAATTTGTCGTTTTCAAAATAATGTTTATAAATTATTCTTTTAATTAGAAATTCTACAGTATTAAATACCCAAGTTGATAAGCCATTAAACTAGTCTTTCTCCCTTAACTATTCCATGGGTAAGAAGTAGTAAAATCTAAAAAAATAAATTTAAGTTCTTTTACAAATAATTTATGGAACTATTCTGGAGATTTTGTTTACTGAATAATAATTTCTATGAGGTTCACATAGAAATTTAAAAATGACCTGAAAAGGTTAAAAACTACTTTAACTCCAAGCTTTATACCCAAGGTGTTTAGCTATTCCAAACAATATTCTCAAATTGGTCAAAATCTGCTTCTTTAGAAACTGTATGCAAATTACCAGAATAAGTCTTAAAAGGATAATATATTATATTTACTTGATAAGCAACAACCCAAGTTTGGCACAAGGCTATTTTTTACGTACTCTTACCCGGGCTTTTTACATTCGGTGTTACTTTTCACCTAGATGAGCAGCACTCCCAAGTTAACGAGCCCCATCAGCCCAAGGCTGCTAAAGTGAAAGTAATGGTTTTGACTGAGATTTGAACTCGCGTAATACGATTTCAGAGCCTGAGCTTTTACCAATGCTCCACCGTCGCTGCCCAAAAGGATAATATATGATTGTTATATGTTTCTATTTCAAACTTAACTCTAACTGTAATATGCAAGTTCAAATCAAAGTCTTTCTCTTTATGTTCATATTTGCGCTAAAACTCTTGGAAAGGTTTGAATCCCCATATCCCCTCTACCTATGGATTAAATAGTGCATACTATGTTATTTTAAAAAAGTACAGGTGGAAAACAAGAATGTTTATAAAAAATGAACGTTTATCATCATCAAATGACCTGAAAAAGGTTGATACACCATAAAACACAAACAAACAACTGTAACCAAACTCTGCATGATTATTTGATTTTTTTTAAATTTTTATTTTTCATTTAGATCAAATGACAAAACTATAGTTCAGGAATGAAAAGTTTTGATTTTTATACAATTGTAACTAGAACTTTTTTCCTTTTCTTTTTTGACAAAAGTTGCTTAGCATTAATTATTCGATGGCAAATGTTATCTCTTAGACAACATAACTTTGTTTTATGAGATTCATTAGCACTTCTACTGTTAACGGTGGAGAACTTAGTGTTTCTTATCTTGCTCCAGCTGGCACAAAAACCTATGTTTTTAGCACACAACTGATATGATTGTTCTTTTGCAAAAAACAGTGGGTTAGCTAAGAAGGGAGCCAAGGGAGAGATTCATCTTGAATGACTACAAAGTTTTTCTGTCACACTCTGAAAATAATCTGAAAATAGGATTGATTTATCATTTATATATATATATATAAAACTTAAATCGTCGTGTTTCAACGGGTTCAACATCCAGTTTTAATTTCCAGTTTACGAGCACTGCGCATGGCTGGATCGAGTCAAAGAAAACAAGAATTTGAACTGTAAACACTCGTATTCTCAAATGGTTACCCATCCAGGCATGACATTGCCTAACTTCAGTGATCTGATGGTATCTCTAATACAGTTTCCACACGACACTTATTTTCTTTATAGATACACAATGGACCTTACCCATGAAATCCTCATTTGGCCAAACCAACTCTGGTGTTCTGACTTCTTTACTCTTACAACTCTCATCCTACAATTCTAATCATCCTTCAAAGACTCCCTGCCTTTCTTGAATTATTTATGTCACCAAAAGATTGATACTTAATTCATGTAAGATGGTCCAAAAGTAAACTTAAGCTTTCCATACGTTTCTGTAGCATTCTTTTTAAGTTTAAAACAGAATTTTAATGTATGAGGTTCTTCTAAAATCTTCTCACATCTTGATTGCAATTTTGAAATTCACCAGCTGTGACAATCAGGGTGTATCCAATTCCTGCTGTAGCTGATCATTTGAACCTGAAATCATAAAAATTGGGCAGACCTCTCACACGATTAATAGCAATAACATACTAAATTTTCAAGAGTCAACAACAATTTTAAATGCATTTACAAAAAAAAGCTAAATGAAAAATTTAAGATAGGAGTAACTTTCAAAATTACATTTTTTAAGGTAAATAATGATTTATAAATTTCAAGACAATTTATAAGAACCTATTTTAATGTCTATAAATCAAAATAATTAATAATTAAAAATTAAGTCATCTTGCTTGAATGATTTTCAGTTGCCTAAGCAATTTTTCTAAAATTTGAAATGCCATGTCATGTGTTTATTGCTAACATAGTATTATTAATTATTGATTTATTGAGTTTTTAAGTTTTCTCTGATATTTTTGTGAAACGAAAAATTGTTAACAAATCTGTTGTATTTTACTGTATAACATTTTTAATAAATGTTCAATTTTTAAAAATTTCTCTTACAAATATACATTTAAAAAAGATATATATGGAATGACACCTAGAAATTCATATAAATGGTATCCTATAGCTAATATCTGATTAGGATTCATCAATGAAAATATTTAGAAAGATAATGTCCAAAACTAAATCACATGCAAGTTCTACAAGATTTAATTCTTTCTAAATTTCATTGTAACATTATCATACAACAGGGATTGCACTGAGTGATTACATATTATTTAGCTAGGATTTGTTGAGGTTCAGCTGTTATCATTTTTTAAGGTAAATAATAATTTATAAATTTCAAGACAATTTATAAGAACCTATTTTAATATCTATAAATCAAAACAATGTTATCATCAAGTGATGGAAACAGCAGATAGAGAAAGGATAGTAACAGAAGTGGGCAGGAGAGTTTCTGGGCAGTCCTGTCGAGTGAGAGGGTGAGGGGGAGTAATGTTAAAGGAGGAAATAAATGATATACATCAAAACAGGTCTTCTTGTCTCTTATGGTTAATTTTTGATTTCTAACCAAGATTAACATCCCTGGATCAGACACACGGAATCCAATGTAATGACAGTCCAAAGAAAAAATGAGTCAGAGTGTTAGAAAAAATTCTCCCTGAAGATAAGATATTATCTATATTTAAGATCTAACCATACAAGAAGTCACATTGTTTACAAGTAATCATCAACCAAACTGCTGCTAAGAGCTTTGTGCAACTTATCCTTGGTAAGATATGGAACAAAACAATCCAGCTTATCAATATGTTGTGATGTGGGTGGCACACAAATAACAATCTCCAAATCAAATTATCAGAGCTCCAGCAGAAACTTTGTTGTACAGTATTGCATGGTTCAAGTTATTAGCATTTGCAAATTTCTCCATAAAAAGCCATAAAAGACTAATTAAATTTGCATGAAGAATTTAGCTTTTTTAATATTAGAGTAGCATTCCTTCAGATTCTGACTATGGACTATTCCTGATGTCACTGTTACCAATTTCTTCTTCCCAGTCAGTCTGAACCAAAAGACTTACAGATTTAATTCATAACTTACTTTTGTTCTCAGTTTGAGCAGAGATACCACTCAACGAACTTATTTTCTTTATTCCTATAAAGAAATTTTTTCATTTCATTGTTTCCAAGTCTTCTTGTTATTTCCTTTTTACATTCACTTCACTATAGTTAAAATAAAATTGGCATTTCAAAGTTGGCAAACTTTTCCTGTGTTTTTTCTCTGTTTTCTTTTTCTTAGCATTCTCTACCTTATATCTCTCAATGGCTCATATATAATATAAAAATTGTCAAAATAATGCGAATGTTACAAATAACTTAATATTTGAACTAAAATGAGTAACATAAACCATAGTACTAATACTTTTTAAAAAATTTATTCCTGTTTTCTGATTCTGCGGTTTTCCAAGTTTTTCAGGGTTCTTAAAATGTCCTCTCTAATGTTTTAAAATATGTGAAGCATAATGAATATAAATTTCTTTTTGAAGTGGTTGTAAGCAAGTGACGCATATTCATTCTTAATAGATGGAAATTAGATTAAACATACTTGAAACTTCTTTCTTTTTCTAAAAGGCTCTAATCAGTTATTTCTGTCAAAGAAGGAAGAATATTTTTATGCATTATTCTAAATAAGAAACATTCTGTGGCACTTATGAATACAAGAGAAAGTAAGTGCACTTATTAGATTAGTTCACTTAGTGCTAGAAAATCTAAATTACTTATAAGTGAAATAGAAATATATATATATATATATATATATATATATATAATGAAAAGAAATCAAATTTTAAGATTTTTTTCTAATTTATTTGTGAATTAAAAATATAGACTAATTATATTTTTTAAAAATCAGTTATTAATATTATTATTTTTTCTAATTTAATTTTAAATTAAAGATGTAGACAAATTATTTTTAAATGAGCGCAAATATTAAGATTATTTTTTATTTGTAATTTACTTATAAATTAAAGATATAGACTAATTATATTTCAAAGATAGAAAATGTGAAGATTATTCTTAGCTATAAAACCCAAAAAGTCACTTTTCGTTTTGATAGAAAATTTGTATCTTTTATTTGGATGTTTGTATGATGGAAAATAAAATAAAAAATAAAATGAAAGAAATAGAGTTAAATGTACCTGTACAATTCTTACCATTTTTGTGGGAAAGTTCTTTTTAAACAGTAGATAATCATTATTCAGACTATTGTCTTCATCTTTATTATTTTCTGTCTCATGTTTGGACTGAATTACTCCTTGATACTCCTTCTGTAACAAAAATAGACTCATATTATTTCTAGATGTATTTTTTTAAAATCTAGTGTTGACTTTTTTGGAAAGATAACTCTTGTCCTTTTTGTTCTAACTACAGTGGATAGGTGCAAACAATAACAACTATATTTTGATGATAGATTCTAACAAGAATTTTCATTGCATTACCTGACCCATAATTGGGACAGAGAATTAGGACAGTCTACTGATAACAATTTAAACCTTAGTTTTATAATTCCCAGTAAATCCATTCATGCTCTCAGACTTCCTCTTATAGTAATAAGTGTCTAGTATATTTTTAATTTTTTTTTACCCTGATGTAAAAAGGGTAGAAAAAGATAAGTAATTAAATTTTTAAAACATTTGGATAGCCAATCATAGCTGTTAGAAGACCATATTGAATCAAAATATAGTCTGTGTCTTCTTTTTTCCTAGATCGACCTAACCAATATATTCACCGTTCAGGGTCCAAAGATATAAAATAATAATGATATACTGAATGACTGGAACCAGCAAAATCTTCCTTACGGAGCAATTCTGAAGTTTCCTTATTTTATATTTTTTGAATGGAAAACATTAACAAATTTTGCTGTTCTTTATGAAAAAAAAATCTAAGTTTTCCCTTCATTTTCTGAAACTAAAGTCTTTTGATATGATACAGCTTGAAAGACAATCCTTTAAGTAATTGTCTAGCCGCAATATTAGATTTTTATTAATGATAATAATTGTAAATTCCCAATGGTCTATTTATTTCTATCTATTTTCTTTTTTATCTCCAGAACAAAATGAAAATTACTAATGATAACAGATTTGGTACATTATTCTCATTCACAAAATTATTGAAATTTCCTTTTACAAATATCACACATACACATGCACACACAAATATAAGTATCTCTAGGATATAAAGGGTTCCCTTCTAACAAACTGAAACACAAACCCAAATATGAACATACATAAATATACACAAATGAAGACTTCAAAATATAAGTGTCTGAAGCTGAAACAGGGTTTCATACTGATACACAAACACAATCTGCATACACCCACATACAGACACAAGTATGTCTATCATCTACAGGACTTCCATACAACAAACTAGTAAATAAACCCATAACATTTAAAAAATATATTTGTTCACAAAAACCGATAAACAAAACTTATACAAAAATCAAATTAACACAATTGATCAGATAAGATAATGAACAAGGCTCCAAAAAAACCAAAAAAAAAATCTACTTAAAATCCCAGCAAAGCAAAGCAATTTCTCTCTATTTTAACATAAAAAGATAACAAAAAATCAGTTCTTTTCTCAAAAAAGAACAAAAATACAAGAATGCCAGTGGTATTTTTCCCAAGAGTTTTATTGGTGAATGAATAAGATCTTAGATGAAACTTAGCTTGAAATAAAGAGTTTTGAATTTCATAACAAATATACTTCCACCATTGATATATTATATTTACTTGGTGAGCACCAACTCAAGTTTGGCACAAAGCCATTTTTACGTGCTCTTACCCGGGATTTTAGCATTCAGTTTTATCCTTCACCTAGATGAGCTGCTTTCCCGAGTTAACAAGCCCCATCTGCCCAAGGCTGCTAAAGTGAAATTAATGGTTTTGACTCGGAATTGAACTCGCGTATTAAGATTCAAGAGCCTGAGCTTTTTAGCAATATTCCACAGTCACTGCCGATTGATATATGTATGTGTGAGTGTTTGCATATTTATTTAAATGCATAAATAATTCTGTTCCATGTATAATTTAATATATAATAGATAGGAAACAAGAACGGACAATTTACTTTGGCTTGGAATCAGGAAGCTTCTTTCATTTTGTCAGTTTTCTGTTAGAAACATTTAATGGATATTTGGAAGACCATCAAAAGCAGAAAAATAGAAAGAAAATAGTCTTTAGTCATCCAGTGACCTAATGTGTTTGAAATATTTACCATTTCATGGAACCGATAGTTATTTATTCTGAGTACAACAACAACAAATAGATCTCATGTCTGGGAAGATCATTTTTTGATGAGAGCCATTGAAGAATATAAAGAGGAAGCGGATTAGAGAAATCAACATTTGGATTAGTTAGATAAATCCTCATAAATATACATAAAGTATGTCATTTCATTTGATTTGATTCACTTTGGATTGAATTTGCAAAGATATCAATTTATCCATTCAGCTATAAAATTTAATGCTGATTCCACGGACAAAGAAAAAGCGCTGAAATGTAAATTATTATTCAAACAAAAATGGTCAACATGTGTAGAACAATTCACCGAAACAAAGAATTGTTTCATGTTGACACAACAAAGTGTTTCATAAAACAATGTAATAAATATAAAGAAAACATATCCAGTTTTGTGGACTGTTCTCCTAATCCTCATGGTTGTTGTTTTTACCACAATTATATGAACAGATGAGTCAAACAAGTTTCTATCAGTGGTTTTCCAGATTTTCTGAGGGAAATGAACAGGTTCAAGATAAACCCAGATCTGGATTACCGAACAGTGCATGCAAGGAGGAAAATATTGAGGAAGTGCAAAGATTAGTGATGCAAGACCATTGGATAACTATGAAGATGATATCTGAAGCTGTTGGAGACAGTTCTGATTAACATCTTTCCTGATATTTTCTCCTTACTTATTGAATATACCAGGATGGCTGACAGGGAAATAAAAGTGGTACAACACCTACCCTACAGCCCTGACTTAGCGCCATGTGACTTCTTCCTGAAAAACACTCTCAGGGAATAAAATTTCAGTCAAGAGAGGAGCTGAAAGAGGCATCAGAAAATTGCCTGAAGGGACTGCTGAAGAAGGACTTTAAGAAGGTCTTCCAAGATTGGAAGAAATGCATGAAGAAGTGTGTAGATGCCGGAGGCCATTATTTTAAAGGGGACAAAGTTTTTTAAGCTTATGAAAATAAATATTATCTCTCCTGATATATTCTTTGAAGTTATTTGACAAACCTTGTATATATAATCATCAAATTTTAAGAAATTAATTAAAAATAACCAGTCATCAGATCTAAATAAAACCATTAAATGGATAATATTTAACACTAAACAAACAATTTGAAATGACTTGATGTTTAATTTTATGTCCATAATATTACTGATTACATTTTTATGTCTCTGACATAAATATTTATAACTTTTATTAAGTAAGAAATACTTATTTTGTGTATTACTCATGTCTATTAAATATATATGAGAAATGTAGACAAAGAATATATATTTAATATTATATATATTGTTTTATTTTGGCAAAACCATAACAGACTTCTTAAATAAATTATGCTTTGTATTTATTGGCAGAACATCATTTTAGATAGCCTTGCTATCACATCCAAACATGATTATGATAACATTGAAAGCAGGCAAATTGAATCATCAATGAGAGATTTAAAAATAAGTCTACAATCACAAATATGCAGTTTTCCATCTAATTTGTGAATTGCGTTCCTATATGATTGTTGTCTGTACTAATTACATTGTCCAATCTTCAATGACTTGGCTAAATTGGCACTTTCAAAAGCAAGAAAATTGAGTGTACACTTGAAAAAAAATCAGGCTTCTATGAATGTAAAATCATTTTGTTTTATTATTTTTTTTCTATCAATTATCATAAGAACTAATTCTTAAAGAAATTAATGTTCTTTTTAAATGTTAAAATACTAAAAAGCATTTACTTCAAAAAATTCTTTATCCTTTTTTATGTTAAATGAATTTTTAATGCTTTTCTCTATTAAATTCATTTTTCATTTCTAAAGTTGTTCTCTAAGGTAATTAAGAGCACCTATTGAAAGTTTTAGTAATCTGAACCATTTTTATAGATAACTATTGTCATTTCATTTTCTTAAAAAACAAATATTGTGGTTTCAAAAATCCATGACAAAGTTCCATATGTATGACATAGATTTGTTCAGATCATGGGCTAATAGTTCGGTGTTAGTGTATATATTTATGTAAGATGACTATGTAGTCATCTTACATAAATTTATACACCAACACACATACATAATTACATACACAGGGCATCTTTAAAGACAGTTTTTAATATCAAGAAGAAATTGACTCTGAGTGAAAATATTTAGAAAAAGCCTGGATGGAATTGAATAGCCCAGAAAATTATTCAATTTTTTCAAAATTCCTATTCAATCAACCCTTTTAGATCCAAAATACTCAATGAAAAAGAGAAGTAGTGAATAAACTAAACATGGATGTTAAGACTTAAAAGAAAAGTGAAAAATGTATTGAAAACAAAAATCTCATACAAGAACATGATGGCATTTGATCCAGAAATACCAAATGATTGGAAAGCATCAAAAAAAGTTTTTACTTAGCTTGAAAGAAACTATTTCACTGTGAAAACTTTTTCAGATGAAAATATCTTTATTGTTCGAACTGTTCTGAATTACACGAATGGCAGATAGATTGCAGACTCAAAGACTCATGTCAAGCACATTTTCAGAAAGGAAGCATTCACCTCAGGTTATGGTCTTTGAAGTTTGGGGCTCCAATATGAAAAAAGGCCGAACAAATTTGACAAACCCAGTAAAAAAGTAAATGCTGATGCCTATTACATGACTCTAAAATATAATATATAACCATGGCAGAAAGCCAATAACCCAACAGGCAAACTGAGTCTAAACTTTGGATAATGCTGCTGTCCATACATCTAAAAAAAAAAAAAAGGACTGAATTTTTGCAATTACAATTTTGCCAATTTTTGGCCATTACACTTCTGGCTTTATTCCAGACCAAATTTCAAGCTTTTTCAAGCATTTTAGAATATGCTTCTAATAGAATAGCATACAATCTTTGTTTTGTTTTATGGCGTATCAATCTTTTTAAGTCATTTAATGCTGAGAACAATCATTTTTTAAATAAACATTCTCTTTGTCCATACATAGTTTTTTGAATAAACTCAATATGCAATATTTATGCATTACTGAAGGGAATGTGAGAATTCATACTTTTCCAAGGTGTAGAAGTTTAAATGTGAACGTAAACGGAATTACTAGAATTCAAACTTACATATTATGATTCCAAATTCTGACTGCCTTTAGACTGTTCCAAATGGATTTTTACTATCATCTAAACCTTACCTTTCTAATAAAAAAAAGGGAGACAAGATGACAAATTCTTTTTTTTTTTTTAAAGATTTGAGAATCTAATATAATAACTATGATTAGAACTCATAAGTCATATGTGTATATGTATATATATATATATATATATATATATATCTTATATATAAAAGTCAAGATGTCGTTGTGTGTGTGTGTGTTTGTGTGTGTGTGTG
>JAUZSX010353083.1:0-10050 GCA_034780655.1 Idiosepius hallami
GAGTAATTTCTGAAGGAATAAAAAAATTGATGATCCACTCTTTTGTGTTCTATAACCAGGTATGTGTGTATGGATCTATCTATAAGTTAAAAAAAAACACTTCACGTCAAAGTTCCAGAGAGAATTTTAGTCAATGAATAAGAAAAGTGCTTAATACTATAGTAAAGCTTTATAAATGTTGAATAGTATTTTCTACCCAGGTTTCACCATCAGGATCATCAGGAGAATATCTATTAATATAGGTCTATAATAAAATAACAAAAAATTCTGCCAGCAGAATCTTCCAGAGAATGAATTTGAGATGCAAGAAAGTAAATCAAAAACCTTGATTTTTTTTTCTAATATTTGGGTGAAGCTAATGAAATGAGGACACAATGAACACAAGAGAAATTGAATGACCCCCAAGGCTAACAAGTCACACCCAAAGAAACCTAAATATGCATTTGCTAAAAAGTTGTTTATATGACAAGGAAAATCAAAACAATAAACTCAATTACTGAATGATAATTAAAAACTTATTTAATAGAATAGCAGGATTCAAATTATGTTTATTACAAATTAATGCAATAAAATAAAGATATTATATTTTATATTTACTTGGTGAGCACCAATCCAAGTTTGGTACAAGACCATTTTTACGTGCTCTTACCCGGGCTTTTTACATTGGTGTTACCCTTCACCTAAATGAACTGCTCTCCGGAGTTAACGAGGCCTATCTGTCTGAGGCTGCTAAAGTGATAGTTATAAAATAAAGATATGTTTTATTTAAATTCCCATCAGAGAGGTACTACTTAGTTGCTTGACCCTAAGGCTCTGGGACTCACCACCATAAATACATTCCCTTTCATAGATCCTGTGCAAAGGTTGAGCTTGTTAGAAACTTTTATTAAAGCTGATTGTTAAAAATCAGTTTGTAAAGATTTTTTTAAGGAGAAACATTTTCTGATTCTTCAATTTTGAGTGAGAATTTATGGATGTTTTTTTAATCTATTTTAAGGACGTTTTATCATCCCTAAAACACTAGATAGAAACTCAATCCTTGTCTTATGAGCGATTGATGTAAAGGAGTGCTTTGCTATTAGTTATTTTGTCTTAATATATATATATATATATATATATATATATGAATTATGAAACTCTTCGTAACTAAGTTACGGATGAGTTTAAAGGCGTTAATGAATAACCAAAGTGCTCGATACTGTTGTAGAGCTTTATTTATTTGATGTTCTCTTGATAATTCGGAAGGTGAAACCTAGGTAGAGAACCATCAAACCCAACAAATAGACATATATAAATATATATATGTTAAACTAATGAAAAATATGACACTGCCAATATTTCATCTTTCCATGATTGGCTAATTGGTGTTATCATTTTTCTTGACACTTACATCAAAGTAAGGTAAGAAATAGTTCAAAACTATTTTTAATTCTTTTGCTTTAAATAACAATTTTTGATGTTTAAAATGAAATTGTGTTCAAATAAAATTTAATAGACTCTTTGATTTTATTTCTGTTAAAATAGAACTTTGTGTCTATTTTTATTCTAAACGCTTTTCAATTAAGACCAAAAAAGATGACTCAAATTTCAAATTATTTTTTTTTCAATTACAAAAAAAATCATCCTGAAAAAAAAAAAAAAGTTTGGGTTTTGTTTTTTGTTTCTTTACATTTTTTGTTCCTTAATTGATTCTTTTAAAATTTTACAAAATTATGGTTGTGGGATTTTTGGTTTGTTAAGTTGATTGGCTGAGTTTTTTTTTGTTTTTTTTTCTGCTGAAGAATGATTTCTGTAGTCATGAATTCACTTATGTGGTGATATTCAGGATGTTTTTGATTTTGGTAGTTTTTAAACTAATATTATTGTGGTTTTAATATATTTTTTCTAGGTTAAACAGACAAAAATTCTCCCTAAAACCTAAGACCATAAATAACCATAAATGGTTAAACCAAACCAAACCAAATCCAAAAATTATGGTTTGATTTTATTAAAAAAAAACTTGTCTGCTAATTAAAACCTAGAAAAAGAATTGAACTCCTGATCTCATGCAATGAAATATTAATAGCAATTAAAGCTCATTTCTGTTCTCTTTACAAAAAATCTTATTTTGATAAAACCCTATTTTAGACAGAAGTTAGAATTCTGGATCTCAACCTAAAATTGACATTTGAAGACAGAAAAATTGCAAATGGCTTTTTTGGGCCATTTTTTGTTTGTTTGAATTTTATTCTACATCTATTTAATGTCTAAAAAGAAGAGTTTGACGAAAGATGAACAAAATTTTTTTTTTTAAAAGAAATGAAGTTTTTTTTAGAAGTCAATGTTTTTCTATTTCAAATAATTATTTTTTTTTTTTCAATTTATTCCTTTTTTTAATTTAAACAAATTTTCTTATAAAAAGAAATTTCTAATTTAGTCATTTATTGTCTGTGTTGTTTTTTTCTTGTTTTTTTTCTTAATATCTTTTTCTTTTTTCCGTTTTTACATTAAGTCGTTTCACTTGGCAGGTCAGAAAAGTTAAATTAGATAATTCTTTCTTTCTTTTTTTGCATGAATTTTTCTTGATGTGACAAAAAAAAAGACAACAAAAATTACATTTATTTATAAATTTTCAAGTTATTTCTTTTTTTTCTCTAAAAAAATGTATCTTTAAAAAATTATTTTTAACTGGTGAGAATTCATCTGAATGTTTTTATCTCACTAAAAAATATCTATTTTCTCTCTCTCTTCTATTTTCTTTTTTCCTCTTCATCTCTTCCTATCTTTTTGCTTCTATCATATATATAAATATATATAAATATTCATAAATATATATATAAATATTTATAAATATATATATATATATATATATATGAATATTTATATTTTATATATATATTTATAAATATTTACATATATATATATATATAATAAATATAAATATATATAAAATTTCATTTTTTCTATCAATCAATTTACATATCTCTGTTGCTTTCTAATTTATTAATTTCAGTTTCCTATATATACATATATATATATAAATTTTTTTCTACCTACCTAAAAATAAAATTGCCCCTGTTTTTTCTCTAAGAGAATCTGAGTGTCACAGATTTTAGCTTTGTATATTGCATTGGCCAAGTTCTGTCGGTCGTTCAGCCTTTGTTGGCTGCGACTGGTTGATGTCAATTTGCTATTGTAATTGTAGATTTGGATTCAGGTTATATTTCAAAGTATTAGATTGTCTCTGTGTGAAATGAGCTGTATATGACAGCCAAATGTTGGTTATTATTACTATTATTATTATTATTATACCATTATTATTATTATTACTACATTAAATTGTTGAATTCTTTAGGTCCTGAAAAGAAATAAAAACACCTTTTTGTAATGATTTTGTCTTTTTCTTCTTCATTTATTAGTTAAGATATTTAGGCACTTTTGCAGAACAAGCAAATGGAGAAATATTCTTTTTTTTTTTTGCTCGGGGACTTTGCACCGGTTGTAAGACAGCAATTTGATTGGCTAGGGTTAGGGTTTACGGTTCGGCCAAATTTCTCCATTTGCTTGTTCTGCATAAGCGCAGAGATTTACTATTGTAATTCCATGTTGTGGCCATCTTTTGTTTTATTTTAATTTAACTCTAATTTAATGAAAAATATTGACAGAAAAATTGGATTCAAATGGATTAGAAAAAAAAAAAATCATTCTTCACTGATTGACTTATCAATTTTAATGAGGACAATTATGGCTAGCCTTTTAATATTGTTTTAAAACAATTTTAAAGAAATCTGAGAAATTGATTTTTTTAAGAATTTTTCTATAAAACAATTTCTACAATAATTTACTTTCATTAAAATTGTCCAGATGATGTTTCTGTCCTTTCCAAGTTAGATTGAGCGCAATTTTACATAGCGCCCAGAACGTGAATGCAGTTTTAAATCATACATTAGATGCTCTTTTCCTCTGCCAACGTTGCGTCACGTTTTGAATCCCAAGTTGTGAAAAGATGATGATGGCTAGCCTTTTAATATTGTTTTAGTTGATAAAAAAAATATTGCTTTTGGTAAAAATATTTTAAGTTTTTTTAAGATATTTTTCAATAGTTTTTCATTTTCAGCTCAAGTGTTTTTTAAAATAATTTTATCTTCAAAATTTACAAATTATGTCAACTAAAAAATTGGTGCCTTTTTAAAATGTGAAATGTGCCTCCCTAGCCCAACAGGTTGAATATTTAATGATTGAGAAGAAATAACAAACAAATTCTTTTCTTATAAAAATATTTTTATTATTTTAGTACAATTCTGTAAATAAGAGATCGATTGATTATCCCAGGCAATGCTGACTAACCCTAACCTTTAGCCCACAACAACCTCTCACTTTTATTTCTCCTCATTATTCTTCATAAAAACCTATTTTGTATTATTCTGACCAAAATCTAATTTTGACAATCCTTGTAAACCCTTTCGACCCTAAGGGGCCAATATATTGGCCTTAGTAACCAAAGGCAAAAAAAGACACTGACATTTCTACCCTAATATGGTTCTTTAATAGAACGGCACTGAGTGTCTAATTTAGTAATATTGCTCAGTCAGTGTCCAAAGGTGGCAGTTAATATATAGTTGTGTGTGTGTGTGTGTGTGTGTGTCTTCTTTTGCCATAAGTCGTTATTGTCACAGCCCTACTTATAACTTCAGAATTAAGATAATTGGTAAAAAGATTTAAAATAATTGGTAAAATCCCCAAATAGTCAAGTAATGACAAGAATATTCTTTAATAAAAGCATAAAGCAACTAAAAATATATAGGTTCTTTATGGTTTAAAAGGTTAAACAAATTTCCTTGAATTGGTTAAGAGAAAAAGTCCTTTTCATGCAGTTGTACCAGAAAGCCAAGTCAAATTCCATTTTATTATATTTTTTTAAATCCAAAGCAACTTGCCATTTTTTTCCTATCAGAATTATTTGATCTACAAGCAATATTGTAACAATAACATCAAAAACTCAATTTCTAAATCGTATTAATTTTTTAACAAATAAAAGGAAAAGAAAAAACAGAAATGATTTTCTCCTCCATTTTACAAGTAAAAGCTTAAATAAAATATATTATAACCAGGGCTGTGACAATATGCTTTTATTAAAGAATATGATTGTTACAGCCCTTGTTATTAAGACTGTGACAAAAATATTTTTATTGTCACAGCCCAACTAATAACTACAGAATTAAAATAATTGGTAAAATCCCCAAATATTCAAGTAATGACAAGAATATTATCTAATAAAAGCATATTATTATTGCTCTACTAATAAAGAAACGAATACCCTCATTCCTCTTGAGCAAACGCTTTAACAAATTAATTATAATCAAATTCATTAAGTCATAAAAAAAGATTTTTTTTAATTCATTAAAACTAAAAATTGTTTAATTTAACCCTAACTTATCAAAATTACCAAGTAGTCACTCAAGTCATTATATGAATTAGGGTCTAAATATTGGTGAGTCTTTTTGTCTTATGTCCTTAGGGCCAATATATCAGCCCTTTAGAGTTCAAAGGATTAACAAAAAGAAAAATTTCAAGGTTTATTTGTTTACAAAAAATCAACAAATTTTCTTTTGTGTGTCAAAGTTTATATAATAAAATGGAATGACACAAAAATGACTTGATTTGGAAACAAAACAAGTTGTTTTTTGTCGTAAAGAAGTGCCCCTGTTGTTTAGTAAAGGACAGCCTTTCTAAATACATAAAGTATATTTGGTCATTTTAAAACAATTTTAAAGAAATCTGAGAAGTTGATTTTTTTAAGAAGAATTTTTCTATGAAACAATTTCTACAATAATTTACTTTCATTAAAATTGTCCAGATGATGTTTCTGTCCTTTCCAAATTAGATTGAGTGCAATTTTACATAGCGCCCAGAACGTGAATGCAGTTTAAAATCATACATTAGATGCTCTTTTCCTCTGCCAACGTTGCGTCACATGTTTTGAATCCCAAGTTGTGAAAAGATGATGATTTTTATTCTTCAATATTTTGGAAACGTTCGATCAATGTGTTGTGCCCAGGCATGAATTCCTCCTCGGATGTCCTTCACGTACGCGACGTTGTCTTGGAGAACCTTTAGAATCTCTTGGACGGCAATTTGGGAATCGTTTCCATGGTGACAAACGATGACTAAACCAGATTTGGAAGAATCAAGGCAATCACTGAGAGTTTTTTTCAGACGAGCTGGGCATTTCACATCGGACATGGGAATATCTTTTAATAATAAGGAAAACAACAAGACATTTATTTCTAAATTGGCCAATTGCTATAAAGAGAAGAAGAAAAAAAGGACAAAATTCAAAAGATTCATGCATTTATCTTCCATCATATCCAGTGCCATTCCTATGCACCTTGCGGCCCCTTTACACTTAAAAGTCGAGTTGCACCCCCTCAACATACAGGAGCCTTCAAATATATATACAAATATATATGTTAGTTAAGTGTAGACACGGAGTCAACAGGAGTCGGCAACTGCCAGTTTCTTGCTTACGCGTTCATCAGGCCGAAATTATATATATATATATATAGAGAGAGAGAGAGAGAAAGACATAGGCAGAAAGAGATGGATTGATAGATTTATATTTCAAGTGTGATAATAATTTTCTAATTAATCCTAACAATTATTTTGGTAATTATTTTTGCATTACATAAGATCTTACGGCCCCTAGGGAGCTTGCCCCTCCTTCGCAATTGCGGTGTCTGCAGGGGCCCTAAACACAGTCCAGTGCATAGCAGATGTCAAACCCATGCTGACCTCATAGTCATGAGGCATAGTTAACGCTTCCTTAAAATAGTTGAGGACAAATGTCTATCTTGGCTCAAAAACATGGATGCTTTCTAGTGAATTAGAGAGGAGACTTGCCTTTTAATGAGAGCGCAAAGTCTCTCTTGAAATATACAATCATCAATCTATGGCAATCTGCCTCTTTTCTCTGCACTCGTGAGATCTTGAACAGTGCAATTTGCAGGCCATTGCTACTGCACTAAAACTAAGGTAGTCTCATCTCTTCTCCTATGGAAATCACATTCTGATAATTCAAGAGCTAGTGTCATTTCCTGATGTCATCTCCAGGGATGTAAGTATCAGGGGTGAGGACCTAGAAATGACAATGCTTGATAGGGAAATTTGGCACGGGTTAGAAAGGTCCATAACAGTGACTATGGTCGATTGATGATGATTCATAGCAGTTCTATGGATAAGAATGAAAATAAAATTAAATGGTATTGAGGTTGACTGTTAATTTAAAAAGTAGGTCTTTGATAACATTTCAAAGTCAAGAATTTTCATAAATTGTACCCTTTATTCAATCCGCATGGGTAGACTGTTCCCATTCCATAAAGTACAACCTGGTTAGTGGTAATCATTTATCTTCAGTTATTTCTACTTTCAGTTAGAATTGAACCTGTAACACCAAGATAGTTGTCCCTCATAATTTATATATAAATCAATACTTCTACTATCAATAACAGTGGCAAATTGTTTGTGTTAAACGGCAAATCAACATTATTTTGTACACACATAGTTATTCTTTTCTTTTTTTTTCTAATAACACAATTTGCACTAGGGATTCATACCTTTCCCAAGGGTATTAGTTCATATGCGAATGTAGATCGAATGACTAGGTTTCAAACTTGCATGTTCGAAGTCTGACTGCCTATATACTACCCCAAGTGGACCTCTTCTAACTGTAACAAATGCCCTTGCCATTGTGTATGAGACCTGAAGAAGACCAAAGGGACATCAGCTGAAACGTTTTTGGATCTGAAGTGAGACATAAAAGTATGACACACTTATTGTCAAACTTTGTCTCAGAAATTCAAACAAATCAAGAAAAATTGCTTCAATAACAAAAAAGATGAGAATAAAAATCCAACTCTAAATAAAAGTAATTATCAAAACAAAATCAGAGAAACTATAAAAGTCTGATTATTATGTGATTAAAGATTGTAAATATTTGAATAAGAAAAGATACTGATAGCTGGAGAAGGCAAAGAACAAATGTCCACTTCTACTGGTTGTCGTACGTCAATGAGAACATGCGTAATTTGATGATCAAGCATTTCTTTGTAATCCTGGAAAGAAATTGAAAAAAAAAAAGAAACAAATCACAAATGTTTAAAAAAATGGAACCAATGTTGAGTACGATAGGTAGTTGAATATTGAAAGTTAAAATTACAAAAGTTCGGTAGTAAACTTGAGTTTTCAAAGTTGAAGTTTTGTAAAAATCATTCTCCCCCACCAAAAAAAGAAAAAAAAATGATGAACTATTTTTGATTGTTAAATTGCATTGATTGTTTAATTGCATTTAAGATTGATTGTTTATTCATTCATATTGTTTTGCTTCATCTCGAAATGAATCTGTAACATCCTTCAGTTTCACATCAGAGCAAGATACACTGAATGGATAGTCTGTGAACAGGTGAGCAATTGTCTGCTCAGCAGCACCACATGGAAAAACTGCGTCCAGCACAAAGCCCCACTTTAAGAGGTTGTCTTGGGTCTTTGCTACCTTAGACCGAACACGGTTGAGCATCACCCACTCTTTGCAGGGAAGCTCTGACCCAGCTTGAAGTTCTTCTAAATTCTCTCAGTCAAAGCCTCATTGCCTTCGTCTGTGATGGACTCATTCCAGTTTAAGGAAAGGATTTATCTGTGAAAGAATTCAAATCCAAAATTTTGGAATTCAAAATCAAGATGGAGTTAAATCATTAAAGAATCAATTAAAAATAGTTTTCAAACAATGGAAGAAAATTTATAAATTTTTTTATTAAAAAAAAAGAATTATTAAAAAAAAGTTAATTTATGAATTAACTTTTTTTTAATAATGAAATAAAAAAGAAATAAAAAGATTTATCTGCAAGGGACTGAGTCATCAATCAATTACCTTGACTGTCAATACAATTATCAAAGATATTTTTGTTATACAATCTAATTAAATGCATTCACTTATTAAATAAAACAATAAAATCTTTTTTTTCTCCAAACCTTAACAGATATTCTTTGTTCTTTTGATAACAATTTCAAATGACGTTCCTGAAATCAAAAAATAAAATTTGAAGAAAAGTAAAAAATTTATTTGTTGAACACAAAATGGACAGACGTTTCATTCAAGAAATTAAGGATTAAACTGGCCTAGAAAAAAATGGCTCAGGCATTAAATGACTTACAAGGTCAATCAGGCAGAAATGCCCACCTTCAGAGAAATTCAGTGATCATCAAGATTTATAAACCAAATATTTGTTCTGGGATTTGATTTTGTTTTAAATTGATTTTTGCCATTAAAAAAGGTTTTCTCTTTCAGTTTTCCAGGACAACACAACCTCTATCTGTCTTGTTCTTCAGCTAAATGAGTTAGTGAGCCCCACCAACTGAGAGAGAGCAACTGGGATTTGAAATTGCGTATTACAATTTCAAAATCTAAAAGGGCAGTTGACGTGGCTTAGTGGAAAGGCAGTCGGCCTTAGGAGTCGTACGCGAGTTTGAATCCAAGTCGTTCCGTCTATGTTGATGTGTTGACTAATACCCTTGGGAATGGTATGAATCCCCATCTTCCTTCCAGCTAGGGATTATATAGTGCAACTTGTGTTATTAAAAAAAAAAGTGTCTATAAAAAATAATATTTATCAAAATTGTTCTAAGCATAAAAATGACCTAAAAAGGTTAATATGCTATTACAAACAAAACAAACAAAATTGAACCACTCCCCCATGACTATTAACTGACCTTGTCATTTGCTTTGGAACCACAGAATTGTTCGTAATCAATAAGTTCTGGTTTGGCTTCATCCCCACAAATCACACAGTCTTTTTGGCGTGGACGTAGCTTTATTTTGCGGAAACTTCCATCAAGACCATCAAACATTAAAAATAGCTGCTTTAAACTGGCTTTTTTGATTTTTCATTTAAGGAAAAAAAAAAAGATAAAATTGATTTCCTGATTTTTATTAAAGAACAGAAATCTATCTATTAATATAAAAGGAAAGATGTTTGTGTGTGTGTGTGTTAGCTATGCACGGCCACATTTTTTATCGGA
>JAUZSX010353094.1:0-10049 GCA_034780655.1 Idiosepius hallami
TGCTTTAAACGAGTAAGTATTCATCTTATTTATTTTTATACGTTAGAATTCTACTTCTTAAGTAAAATTACTAACAAACCAGAAGCGGTTCCCAGTTCAGACAGTCATCTTAACACCATAATACATGGTCAGCAAGTTGATGAATTACTGCCATCCCATCTAAAATTATTGAACCATATTTTGGAATAGTGTTCATTTTCATGACTGGAAACTTGACGAGAAAATAATAAATCTATATACATAAAAATGTAAAATCAGTTTTTGTTTGTTGCTGCTTTACAAAACCATATTTTATTTTTATTGAATTTTTTTACACAAACTTATTTTTTTAAAAATGTTTTCATATTATTAAAACAAATAAAAAATACAAATTTTAAAATTTTATTTTATTCAATTCTTATTGGTTAAAAATCATTTTTTTTATTCTTGCATTAAAAGGGAAATATGTTTTATCTTTCTTTAGTGTTTAAAAATGAGCAACACACCTGGATATCCCCAACCAAAATAATGAATTTTATGTTGTGTATTTTGACCCTAAAAAGTTGTTGTGCTAATATAACGGCTCTGAGTGACTACTTGGTAAAATTGATAAGTTAGGGGTAAAAGGGTTTTAAAAGAAAAACCGATTTGTTTTATCCTCACATAAAAAAGAGCACTAATTCTTTCTTTATTTAGTTGTTGAATGTGTGGCGATACCACCGGATCTTATCAATACAAACTCTCAACAATGAATAAATTCGTGCGTTGCACATCTTTCCTGCGCAAGTACCGACAGCAATCATGCGTGATGCGCAAACTTAGTAGTAAGCAAATCCAGCACAGCCAATCAGAGCTCGAGAAACCGATTTGAATTTGGAAACTATATGAAGACATCGAAAAGAATCTCTTCCTCTCTTTTTCTCTCTTTTGGTATCATCAGTCGCAACAGGTCGACCCGGTGATCAGCAATTTTGACTGGGCTAGCCGGGACCTTTCTCGTCACACCATGCTTTTTCCATGCCCAGCCTGTCACAGCTATCGGCCATAACAACAAAGGACTACTACTACTACTACTACTACTACTACTATTACTACTACATTGAGAACATAGCCTCATGTCAGCTTTCGATAAAAATGTATATTTTCTTCACTTGCAAGTAAGACCAATACCTAACAACGAACTCTATCCTTCAAAACTTAACATTTCATGGACTTTTATTCAACCACTTTCACTCAAACACGTTCATTTTTCTCTTTTTACTTCCAAAGGATATTTAACTTAACATTCTTCTAAAACACAAACAAATACCTAACTTCAACTCTTTTCTATCCTCAATAAAGTTGTTTTAAAATGTAAACACCAAGAGCTGTTTTAGTCCTTCTCTTTTGCTCTAAGTTATTCTACCTTCTGATACCTATTTTCCTATGTTGGCCACCGTGGTTGGTAATAGGGGGTCTAATATAATTATCAACCATGTGTGATACCACAAAGTAAATACATACCTAAAATGTGATAGATTTGATATTCTTGCAGCAAAAAAAGACTTTGTATCGTTCCATTTTTCTTCTCATGCCAAATAAATTCAGAAGAATTTTGAGGTTATCTTCAATGGCTGTTCACATTTTTGGGTTGTTTTAAGAGGAGATTCATTGATGTTACGTTTCGACTCATTTTGGGCTTCATCAGGAATGAAATCAGTGGATTGTGTCGTTGAAGTTCAGTGTTTATTTGTTTTATCTTCAAGTTATTGTGTCGTTTCCTGAAAGTTAAAAGAGACTCCACAACTCCTTTTTTAAAGGAAATATTAAAACAAATAAAACTTGAAATAAGTTCTTTTTTACGATTATTTAACTGTTATTTAAAGGCGCACAATGATCTGAAAAAGAAATGCTTGTTTAATGAGAAAGAGACAATGTATGCGTGATGATTAGTGTGGGGAAAACGAAGAAGATGAAGATCAGTTGTTCCCACCTAATTTCAGTTTCCTACTTTTTCAACTTACCCAAAACTGCTTAATAGAAAGAATTTCTATCCATACAAATTGAACTTTAAAGTATATTCAATTCTAAAAACTAAATTATTTAACCAAAATCTAAAATCAGAGACAAATTTTTATCATGATTGCCACCATCTTTACAAACAAAAACCTTTTTTCACATTTCCAAAAAACTGTTTTTTAATAAAGAGTGTTTCACAATTTTTGAAACAAAATAAATGTAATTTTAATCATTTATTAATAAATCATGTTTTGTTTATGTTTCATGATTTTGTTTGAAAAATTGCAAAACACCCTGAACAATCTGAAGAAATTTATATGTATCATTTAGAATGATATACATACCAATAGATATTAGAATTATACATACCCTCACCTGCAACAAATAAAATTCATATTTTATTTTATCGCTTATTTTTTTGATAAAATCATAAATATACAACCAAAGAGGTTTAACATCTAAAAAGTCCAAAAATAATTTCAATATCAGTTGTGTAACGTCCCTTTCAATTAATGTAGGTGAAAGAATACATTAAGAAAATTCAAAATAAATACCCAGTCATGGTTAATGGAATTAGGATAATCTGTCCCCGTGGATTAAATAAAGGTACCGTGAAGTCTCGCAATTGAAACAAAGGTTTTTTAGTTCATCTAGAATCTCCTGAAGAAAGCTTTAGAGTCCATCAGTTGAAATGTTGTAAAAGCAGAGATAAGAACAATAGTCAATAAGGGTTTGGTACGATTTGGCGTGGCAGTTTCGGCGTCGTCTTGTAGTCAAAATTTTGTTTACATTTTTGAAATTAATTCAGTAAACTAAGAAATTTTCTTTGAATAAAAATGAAATGAATTTCTTTTTAAAACCTTATTTCAAATACGGTATTTTTCATAATGTTATAATTTTTTTTAACTCTAGCTAAATTGTTTAAAATAAATAAATACTTGTTAGATATATTTTCTAAAAAATATTTGAATTTTATTATTTGTTTTAATATTTTTTTTAAAGTGTTTATTTTTTTAATAAAATGTTTAATAATTTCAAAGAAAACCTAACAATATTTTTGTTTTTTAAGTAAAGTATATATTTTCTAAATTCTTTTTTTTATAAATAAAAAGTATTTATGAATTATTAAAAAGAATGAATACAAAAAGTAGAGATTTTTTTTAAGTTTTTAAAGAGTTTTGATAACTTTTTTACTGGAAATAGTCTTAAGATAAATTTATGTATTTATTTCGAAATTTACAAAACAACGAACATCTTTATTTCAAGAGCAATTTAAATTAAAATCTTCGAGCAATGTTTACAAAGAAAAACAGTGCAATTAAAAGTACAAGGTTAAATTATTTAATTTTTAATATAAAAATACTTTCATAAAAAATGTATTCCTTTAAAAAATGAATTAGAAAATATATGATTAAAAGGATTTTAACGCAGCTGTTACTATGAAATTGGATTTGTGGGGGCACCATTGAGTCACCAAATGTGTAGGGTGTTTAAATAGTACCCCTGAACATAAAAATATCAGAAGGAATGATAAAAACACTTGAACAAAATGGGAATGACTAAAAGGAAACGCATAGTTTTATATTTTAATAGGTTTTATTAACAACAGAAAAGAAATGTATGCAAAAGGTGTATTTGTGTGAGAGTTCAAACATTAAGAAGATAGAGAGTCTTTGGTTAGATATTAATTCTTACTTGCAAGTTGAAAGTTTATGCCGGCAGCGTTTTGTATAAGGTACCATTTTTTCGTAGTAGTCATTGCTGGTTGTGAGAGAGAAAGAGAGGGTTAAGGAATGTTCCTTGAAGTGTAGCAGCAGGGGTCGTTTACGTTTGGCTTGGCTGCTGATGGGACCGCCTTGCGGCCTGCGCCTGCGCGCAGTCCCCGGCTGACTGCTCTCTGTGAGTGTGTGTGTAAAAAAGGAAGTGGGAGTTTTGTTCTTCGCTTATATAGACTTGGATAGGCTCGCGTCTGGGTTGTAAATTATATTTAGGGTCGAGCGCTGATTGGTTCTAAAATTGTCACTTGGTATGCTTACTAAGACGTCCGCGCTTTTTGAATAAAACCACCTAGGAATGGCTGCTGCTGCTTTTGGCTTGGAAGAGATTGGTATGTTAGGGTGCGGTAAATTGGCGCGTAAATTAATTTTCAGGTGCACATGTGTGATTTTAATTCTTTATGTATGTGTGTGTTGAAAATGAAATAAGCAACGGCACAGTTTTATTCATAACATTATCGTGAAATAACATTCCATGGGTTTGGCTAGTAACGTTACTATTTGGTTAGTAAATGGAAATATTTAGTTGTCAAAGGTGAATTTAAATTAAATTTGTCTATAAAACCCACCGATTGTTAAATTAGATTTTTGATCTTCTCTGAGTATTTTAATTTTATAAAATAAAATGGCCTCACATGAAGTAAACGAGATTAAGACTTTTTTTTTTAAGATAGAATATTTTATTTCTTTTATTTTGTTTTTTCATTTTACAACATTGTTTTTATTTCTTCCCAAATCAACAACTGAAGCGATTGATTATTTGATTTTCTTAAAGATTATGCCAGTAGAATTTTTGGCTTGTTAATGACTTTAGATAAAGATTAGAATCAAAATAGGTTTTCCATTTAAATTACATTTAGAAGAATGAAGTTTATGATGTGAGATTTTTTCTTTGTTTGGTTTGTTTTACAACATATCAAACTTTTTGGTCATTTAATGCTGAGAACAAATCATTTTTGATAAATGTTCTTTTGTATTTTTATTTTTGAGAGAAGGCTTCATAATCTGAGTATTAACTTAATTGCAGATTTTTGTCCACTTTTTGGTAGTTTACGAGGTTTTTTTTTGATAAAAACATCATAAACTATCAAGATGAGGATAAAAGTTTGAAACAGAGTTAATACCCAAATATTGTTTTTTCAAAACAATTTTTATTGATAATAACAAATTCACTATTATTAATCCTGGACGGTCAAATCACTTTGGAGACACCGTTTCCTGTCAGATCACCAAAGTTAAGCAATGTCAAGCGTGGTCAATGGTTAAATGGGTGAGCATTTAAGAATACCAGGTATTGCACCAGGGCAAGTAACCAACCTGCACGCGGTGCCCCTGCTATTCCTTCCAAGGAATTCAATGGTTATAGCACACACATCACTGAGCTATACGATATGAATGATTATTAATCCTTAGCTGATGGGTGTATGGGTATTCATAACATTCACAAGGGTATTAGTCCAAATGGGAATGAAATGAAGGAGTGTCTATAATTCTAAAGTTCTAATGCTTATCTACTATATCTAAGTGAACGCCACCCCCCCTGAGAAATTTGTTAAGATTTTAGAAAAATTCAACTATTACACCAAAATAACTGGTGTTTGTGTAGTATTATTAGACTTTGCTAATATTTATGAAAAGTAGTTAAAAGCAAATATTGTATGTCATAAGGATGTTTCTTAAATAAAATGTAATATTTCAAAATAAATGCTATTAGAAGAAATGAGTCTTTCAATCATTTGACTTAATCAATAATAGAGCATAAAATATGTCAAAGAATGATTTAAAACCTTTGAGCTGTATTGTTATAATCTGGTTTTTCTTTTGTTACATTGGACATTGAATTGTTATTGTTTTTTTTTCCTTTACTGCGATAATGATGTGAATATACTTTTTGCTAATTTTTAAGTGTTATTATTTTTAGTCGTCCTAATAATTAAAATGAAGTTAATTAATTTTTACATATTAAATGTTATCCAAAGAAATTTTAGGAGACATCAACAAAAGTTCTTGTTACATATCTCCATTAAAGAAACTTTAATCGTCCTTTTTTAGAATTTTCCTTTATATTTATTCTTGTTTCCAAACAAGTTTCTCTTTGACGAGACTTGTATGAAGAATAAAATTCTGCCAAAATAAACTAAACTATGTAGAGTGACGTTGAGACGACATATATTTTAATGCTGCTGTTATAGTAAACTGGCTTGCCTAAATCTTGCCTTTTCTGTAGCCATGCGAGTCTACTTTTATGGAATTGCGATGCCTAGACCACTCTGATCCTGCAACTGGGCGTCTTGGGTTCTGTTCCACCTATACAAACCCCCCAAAAAAAAAAAATTGTATATTAATTGTTTATCAATTTCAACAAACTTTTTTTTGCTTATTTTTTTAAAAAAACTTTTTCTATTTTTTAAGTTACTTTTTGAAATAATAATGTGTTGCTGTTAGTTTGCTGTAATTGTATTTTTTTCATTTGAAAACGTAAGGATAGAAGAAATTATTAATGGATCTCACACCAATTACCAGCAACCAGTGGTTTTGGCTGGAGTCAAAGTGACAACAAGTCTCCTCTGATTACCAGCATTGTTTCAGTCAAAGATGGTGTGGACACAACATATAATAATAATAATAATAATAATAATAATAATAAATATTGGCATTAACTATGTTTTTTTCAATAATTTTTCTAACACACACACACACACATTGCTAATATTATTACTATTATTATTATTATTTTTATTATTATTATTAATAATAATAATTTCCTCCAGAATATTTGAATAGATTATTATCAATTTTATTCTTAGCATTTCCACTTGAAAGATAAATATCCTTTTCTTGAGAACTTGATTTTCTTACCAGATGTTTTTTTTTCCCTATTTCCCTCTTTTTTTTTGAGTTTGAATGTTGATAGGATTTGACCTTTCTGGTCCCCTAGACTTTTGTAGAGTCTGTGGGAGGGGACTACAAAAGATAAACCACATTAAAGAACAGTCACAGAGTGCTTGGGTAGGGGAGCAGTGATAAAAGTGCTCTAGGGACAGACTCAGTGCTAATTGTTGACATGACCTTGATTTATTGGAATAAAATGTTTCTCCTCAAAAGCCTTAAGCAGCCCCTCTACCCAAACTTCTTTTTTCTCTTGTATCATACTTTCTAAAATTCTTCCAAAGAAATATAAATTTCTTAATCCTTTGAACCCCCAACTTATCAAAATGACCAAGTAGTCAGTCAGAGTCAGACAAACATATTAAAGCTAAAATAATGGTGTGTCTTCTTTTGCCTTATATATTGGTCCTTTAGGGTTCAAATGATTAAACCCTAAAGAGCCTGGCTCTGGCAACTTAAGGCAAAAGAAGAAACACACCTTATCCTTTGGATCCTGACTTAGCAATATTACCAAGTAGTCACTCAGAACTGTTCATATTAGGGTTGAAATTTCAGTGTGTCTTTTCTTGGTTTTGGTTACTAAGGTCGATATATCGGTCTTCAGGGTCAAAAGGGTTAAAGCAGTCCAATAGTTAGGACTTTAAATTAGTCCTAAACTGGGTGAGAATTCTAAACTAATCAATAATTGCTAAACACAGAATTTTAATTGTTACACAAGTTAAAAGAAGAAAGAATAAAGTTTTCTTTAATGAATATTGCACAACGATTATTGTCTACTGTTTTTAAGATAATAGACATAAGAGTTTTAAGTTTTTAGAACTCCAAGAATTTGGACCCTAAAATAGTCAAAACTAATGAGTGCTAAGTTTAGTTTTAAAACATATTTATTGTTCCTGCAGTGATGGTGGAGCATTGGTAAAAGCTCGGGCTCTGAAATCGTTGAATGCGAGTTCAAATCCCAGTCAAAACCATTACTTTGACTTCCAGCAGCCTCGGGCAGATGGGCTCGTTAACTCAGGAGAGCAGCTCATCTGGTAAGAGCATGTAAAAATGGCCTTGTGCCAAACTTGGGTTGTTCTCACCAAGTAATTATAATATTTATTGTTCTGAAAATTGTAACATTTTTGAGTTTAAAAATACAGCAGTAATCCACTAGTTTGTTTTTTGAAGTAGTTTAGTGAAGGATCCAAACTAATTGATGAGTGCTAAATTTAGTTTTGTATTTGTTTACTGTTTCTACCAATCAACATAGTTTTTAACACAAATAATCAATCTAAAAAATTATAAAAGAACTCATAGTGACAGCAATTGTTAATGTTAAGAATTATGTTGATTGGTAGAATCAATTCGCCTCACATTAAAAAAAAAATTATTTATTGTCATTAAAATAATGAAAATAAGATTTCTAAGTTTAATATTAATTTAAAAACTCTTAACAATATGATTTATATGCTAGGAATGTAGATAGAATATAAGATAATTATTAAGAAATACTATTGCACATTTAAACACAAGAAAAATTATTGTGAAATGAAATATGTATTTACATTTAAAATATTGTGAATCAATATTTTTTTCATCAGTCTTTCTGTGTTTTTTAACATTTGTTTAGATTTATACTCTCAGTTAGTATCTATAATAAAATTAAATACATTAAATAACCAATAGTAAATCTATCTTTTTACAGAATCAAATGGATGAGTTTTAAAAGTTTTAAAATACCAATCTAATAGAAGTTCCAAAGTATTTCACAATTCTATTTTACTAAATGTAATGACTGGATTGTATATTTTTATCATTAACATTTCTAAATATTTTTCTTGCATTTTCAAATGAATAAAAAAAATACAATTACAGCAAACAGCAACACCGCATTATTTCAAAAAATATCTTAAAAAATAGAAAAGGTTTTTTTAAAAACTAGAAATACTTTGTATAAGCAAAAAAAAAAAAAAAAGGTTTTTGAAATTAAGAAAATAAGAATATTAGGAAAGGAAAAAAAAAATCAAAGAGAATAATAATAATGCATTGTGGGAAATTGGAGGAGGGTTCAGCCATTTTTTTTTCATACTTTGTTAAAACTGGGGCAAAGTCTTCTACAAAAATTTGTCTTCTAACATTAGATTTTTCTTAGTGGTGACTGGTTGTATAGTGGACTAGTAGAACATATATACAAAATTAATTTGTTAGCTAACCTTTGCCCTGCAGAACATCTGCTATTTCTGATAACATTAAATATATGTAACAGGTGAGTTTTTATAACAGTGGAAGAAATTGTAATTAGGTTTCTTTGTTTATTGACATATTCTATTATTTTATCTTATGGGAAATTTAATGCTTTTAATTTCTAGACATAGATTATTATTCATTTCTAGACATAATTTATACTTGGTGAGCAGCAGCAACCAAGTTTGGCACAAGGCCATTTTTAAGGTGAATGCAATGGTTTTGACTGGGATTTGAACTCGCGTAAAACGATTCCAGAGCCCGAGATTTTACCAATGTTCCACCTTCGCTGCCCTGATAATATGTGATGGTAAAAAAAAAATTAATTTTGTTGTCAGGAAGGTTAATATTAAGTTAAAATAGTTGAGTTGGAGTGGATGATGTTGACTAGTTAGTCTTTTAGTAGAATAATGGTGTTGTTTGTAGCATTCTTAGTCAGAATAATTTGGTGTTGACTGTTAATCACAAAATTGTCAGAAGTATTTGGTAGTTTGTTAGTAATCTTGTACAGTACAGCCTCACAGAGGGTCTCATCTAGGTGAAGGGCAACACTGATTACAACCACGGAAGCTGTCTAAGAGCTGCTAAATTCAATTTGAAAGATTCATTCTCAATATTTTGGTAAAATTCACGATTTTAAAACTTTGGCAGTAATCCCAAAATGGTAATTATCCCAAAAATATTAATGTTCAAATTTGTGAAGAAAAATCCAAGTGGGTTTTAACAGAATATTAGTAGCAGTGGTAATTATGACAGTTTGGGTTTAATTATTTATAGACAAATGTTATTTGCATTCAGTTCTCCTATTGGCTGACATTGGATTCTTCCAGTATAAAATAAGTTCTTTGAATATGAACGAACATACACAATAAAAGGGAAGAAGAAAGAGAAAATATGGTCTCACTAGACCAAAATTAATCTAATTCAATTACTTACCGTTGTTGATGAGAATGTGAAGCGGGAGTCTACGAGATTTGAAATGATGCGCAAATTTATGCACTGACTTGATGGAGCCTAAATCCACTTCATAGCCTTCCACTAGTAATAAAAAGAAAAAAAGTGTTCTGTCCTAAATAAATAGGAATAATAAGATAACAAAGAATATGCCGAGTGGAATGCGTAGAAAGAAAGGTTTATTAATACTAGAAATATTATAATACAAATATGAGGCTACTTTGCCTG
>JAUZSX010353104.1:0-10049 GCA_034780655.1 Idiosepius hallami
GCCGAAACGTAGTGTAATAACATCAAAAAATACCTACTAAGATGAGGACAAAAGTCCGAATAATAAAGTTAATACTTGAATTGTTTTATTTTGTTCTTTTTACCTTTAACCCTTTAAACCCTTTTGGAACCTAACTTTGCAATATTACCAAATAGTCACTCAGAGCTGTTCTATTAAAGAACCATACTAGGGTAGAAATGTCAGTGTGTGTTTTTTTGCCTTTGGTTACTAAGACTGATATATCAACTCCTTAGGGTCGAAAGGGTTAATATGATTAACGTATTTCTATCTGGAGTTGGGTTTACTGACTTTTCATCACCTCACATTTCATCACTTGACTACTAAAACTGGACTTTTAATCACGTGTTTTTTCATTAATCACCCGGACATTGAGAACTTTAATCACCCCAAAGAAAAAATTACATTCATTCATGTAATTATGTTATTTATGTAATTATGTTATTATTACGTTAGATTTTTAGGACCGTTAACAATTTTGGGGTTATTCGCAAAAATGGACGTATACGTATGAAGGATCATCGTCCTGAAAAGATTGTAAAAAATGAAAAAATAATGTTATGGCACTATTTGTCAATAGGCCACTAAGTGGTGCAATGTTTTCTACCCTGGCTGTGATCTGTCATCAGACATGGCTCGCGTATGAATACATTCCTGTTTTAGCTCCCTTTCAAGAAAAACTTTCTCTCTTTTTTTGGCTATGGGTCCATGATGTCGTGAAAAAGCATCTTTTTTTCGAGAAAACATATTGGATATAGCACAATTCAAACGCTTTCAGAAATAACCCAAATAGTTAAAATTCATGTGATTAAATGTCTAGTAATTAGTATTCCGTGATTAAAAGTCAGGTGATGAAGCGTCAAGTGATGAAAAGTCCTTAAACCCAATTTTAGACTATTATTTGTTTGAATTGTTTTATTTTTTGTTGTTTTTTTCATCTTTAATATGACTAACATGTGTTTCTATCCTAAGTTGATATCTTGTGTTGATATCAGTAGTATTATTAACTTGAAAATACATATTTCTATTCTTGAATAAACTTGGGATTGGCAATAAACTTAGATTGGCTGCTGTTGGGTGGCCCCAAATCTTTCTTTGATCTCTGGAGAATATGAAATACAAACACAATGTATTAAAAAAAAAAAGGAAGGAAAAGGAAATAATAAAACAATTTATTTAGTTGTTCTTTCTGTTATTTTCTTTTTCTTTTTTCTTATATATATATATATATATATATATATATATATCATAAAAGGTAAAAAGTAAAATCCAAACCTGTAAATGGTGGCCGCTGATAACTGTCAGTTTCACACTTGCGTGATTGTCAGATTATCAGAAGCGTGAAACCGACAGTCATCAGCAATCACCGTTTCCTGGTTTGGATTTTACCCCTTACTATATACACTCTATCACTGATTTCAAGTACCCTAGAGATGGATTGAGAGGTGTATCTTTTACGTGTGATAATGATTTTTCAGTTAATTTAAATAATAAATTTGGTAATTTTTTGAATTACTAGAGATATGTGAAGCAAAGGAGCCTTACAGCCCCTCGGGAGCTTGTGGCCACCCCCCGCAATTGCGATGTCTGCGGTAGCCCTAAGCACAGCCCTAGATGAGATACTCTCCAAAATTTACAAGCCCTGTCTGTCCAAGGCAGCTAAAGGTTGATGCAATGGTTTTGACTGGGATTTGAACTTGTGTAATACAATTCCATAGTCTTTTTGCCTCACCACATTTTTCTAAGGATCAATTTATACCAAAGAAAATGGCTTATGAAACGAGAACCTGACTACCCACACCTTCCATTTCCTCAGAGACTCATAAATTTGGTCAAAGCGCATTTGTCATACCTTGCCAGCTTTAAACAATTAAATGATAATATATGATACTAGAAGTATTGCCTGGCACCAGAAACTTGACACTAAGGGAATTAAGGAAGCTTATTATCTAGGAAGATAGTTAATGCTTTTTATGGTAAATTTAATTCTAATGCTTTTTTTAAACTAAATTCATTCCTAATGCTTTTTTATACTATATTCATTTCTAATGATTTTTTATACTAAATTCAATTCTAACGCTTTTTATACTATATTCATTTTGAATGCTTTTTTATACTAAATTCATTTCTAATGCTTTATTATCCTAAACTCATTCCTGTTGCTTTTTTATACTAAATATATTTCTAAGGCTTTTTTCTTCTACTACTCATTTCTGAAGCTGTTCTTTAAGGTAGTCAAGGAAGCCTATTATATAGTAAGGCAGTACCGTGCATATGCAAATTCTGGTGGCCTAAAATATTTTTAAAATAACTATTGTAGTTCCTTTTTCTTAAGAGCTCTACGTATGAATTGGATGTTTTTTTAAATAACTATTGTGGTTTTATTTTCTAAAAAGTTACAGGATGTAGAGTCTCATACAAACACGACAATCTGATTCTGATAAGTATATAGATTGTATCAGCCTATTTTGTTACATAAGTAACAGGAGACGGCATTCAAATTGAAAATCCCTTTATTCTTGAATGAGTTTCTCAGTTTACATTCTTCAATAACAACAATAGGTTAGAATTTAAAGAGTCTTTTCAGATTAGTCTACTGTTTCTGTGATTAGTGTTATCACCACAGCACAACAAATGGCTGATATGCCATTAGTGAAGATCAATTGTTAATTGCTATTAAATAGCCAAATAGTTACCAAAATTCTCTAAAATAGGCAGCAAAAATAGAGCAGTGGTAAAAGCTTGGACTCTGGAATCGTATTATATAAGTTCAAATCCCAGCCCAAACCATTTCATTCACTTTCAGCTGCCTGAGCAGATAGAGCACATTAACTCGGAAGAATAACTTATCTAGATGAAGGGTAACACTGAGATCAAATCCCAGTCAAAACCATCACACTATCACATTCCCTTACAGCTACCTTGAGTGGATGGGGCACATTAACTCGGGAAAGTAACTCATCTAGATAAAGGGTAATAATGATTTTGACTGGGATTTAAACTCGTGTAATACGATTCCAGAGCTAAAGCTTTTACCAATGCTCCACTTTCACTGCCCATTAATATATATGTGTGTGTGTGTCTTTGTGTGTGCGTGTGTGTGTGTGTGTGTATCGGCATATTAACCCATGCAGGTTTAGCCGGCTCAACCACTGAACACATACAATTCAGTGTTGAGTCTCATGGGAATTTTACCTTCCCCAAGCTGCATGCATAGATGCCTATCTAACCAAAGACTAAGGGTACATCAACCCAGTGGTTTAACTGCGCTCCCGGACACTAACCTGGGTATTTCCTGCCCCAGTGCAAGATACACTACCTGATATTCTTAAATGGTCACCCATCTAACTACCGACCAGGCTCAACATTGCTTAACTTCGGTGATCTGACGGGAACCGGTGTCTCCAGCGCCACTTGACCGTATAACTATATACTAAATTGATTTTTAATACTTTTTTTATACTAAATTCATTTTTCCAACGCCACTTGACCCTATAACTATATACTAAATCAATTTTTAATACATTTTTGTATACTAGAATCATTTCTAATACTTTTTTTCATACTAAATTCATTTTTCCAACGCCACTTGACCGTATAACTATATACTAAATTAATTTTTAATACTTTTTTTTATACTAAATTCATTTTTCCAACGCCACTTGACTGTATAACTATATACTAAATTAATTTTTAATACTTTTTTTATACTAAATTCATTTCTAATACTGTGTGTGTTAAAAAACTCCAATAAAATCTTCAGAAAAACATGAGCAAAATAGATGTGTTATTTTTTGGTTTTATGTCAGTGGTTTTAAAGACAAATTAAGGAACCATTTGGCAGAACAGTAAGTTTTTATTTTAAAAGAAAAGAAATGTTCCCCCAAGTATATGAGAGCTTGGGGTGTGTCAGGCAACATGTTGTTTGTCTGCCAAGCACTGATGCCATTCCACCTGTTCCTTAAAAGCAATAATGCATATATGTCTATATTTTAATACTATTACCAGAACTAGATCCCACTTGAACCAAAAAAAAAAAAGACAGAAAGTAAGAAACAAAAAAAGAAACAAAAAAACAACGATTTCTCTCGTTGTTTTTTTGTTTCAAAGAAAGGCAAAGAAAGAAAGAAAATTAAAAAATGCAAAAAATAAATAAAGGAAAAAGAAAGAAAGAAAGAAAGAATGAAAAAAAAGAAAGAAAAAAAGAAAGAAAAATAGAAAAAGTTAGGAAAAAAGAAAGAAAAAAGATTAAAGAAAAAAGAAAGAGATAAGAAAGAAAGAGATAAGAAAGAAAAAGAAAAAAGAAACGAACAAAGAAGGGAAGAAGGCAGTAAAGAAAGAAAAAAGAGAAAAAGAAAGAAAGATGAAAGAAGAAAGAAAGAAAGAAAGAAAGGAAGGAAGAAAAAAGTTAGAAAAATAAGTAAAGCAAGGAAGAAAGAGTAGGAAAAAGAAGAAAAAAGAGAACTACAAGGATAATGAGAGGAAAAAAGAAGAAACAAAGAAATAACAAAACAAAGAAAAAAGGGGAAAAAGAAAGCAAGAAATAAAAAAAAGGAACAAAAAGTAAATTGAAAGAAATAGAAAGAATGAAAGGTAGAAAAAATAAAAGAAAAAAAGAAGAGAAAATAAGGAAAAAGAAGAAAGCTGAAAGAAAAAGAAAGAACAAATGTAAGAAAAAGAAAGAAAGATAGAAAGAAAGAGAGAGAGAAGAAATAAAAAGAACATTAGAAACAAAAAAAAACAAAGACAAAAAAGAAAGGAAAAGAAGAGACAAACAGGAAAAAGAAGAAAGAAGAAAGAAAAAGAAAGAATGAAAGGAAGAAAAAAGAAAAGAAAGAAAGGAGAAAAGAAGAGAAAATAAGGAAAAAGGAGAAAGCTGAATGAAAAAGAAAGAACAAATGTAAGAAAAAAAGAAAGAAAGAAAGAATAAAAAGAAAATAAGAAACAAAAAAAAGAAAAAGAAAGAAAAGGAAAAGAAGAGACAAACAGAAAAAAGAAAGAAAGAAAGAAAGAAAGGATGAAAAGAAAATAAGAACCAAAAAAAATCAAAGAAAAAAAAAAGAAAAAAGAGAAGAGAAAGAGAAAAGAAGCAAACAAACAAACAAAAGAAAAAAAAGAGAAAACAAGAGAATGTAAGAAAAAAAGAAAGAAAGAAAGAATAAAAAGAAAATAAGAAACAAAACAAAAAGAAAAAGAAAGAAAAGGAAAAGAAGAGACAAACAGAAAAAAGAAAGAAAGAAAGAATGAAAAGAAAATAAGAACCAAAAAAAAATCAAAGAAAAAAAAAAAGAGAAGAGAAAGAGAAAAGAAGCAAACAAACAAACAAAAGAAAAAAAAGAGAAAACAAGGAAACAAAATAAAGATGTCAATATAGAAAGCTAAATCTGTGCTCTGTCTACAAACCAGAATCAGGTTAATTATTTCTGTATATAAGCACAGATAATGGAATAGAATTGTTTCTCTTCCAAAAGAAATCAACTTAGTATACAACGGGTTATTTTGTCCTCTAGGAAAACTATATTTTCCTATCTTACAGTGGACTACACATATTTTACTGGCTATTTAGGTTTGATTAAACCTTTAAAAGCAATTTAATACAAGGAATCATTTTACTCAAAAATTATTATTTAAAATAAAGTATATCTGAGAGAGAGAACAGGTGCAGGTGCAGGGGCCGCCACAAGTTCCTTTATGGGGCCCCACTCCATTTGGCTGCATATATACACTACACTACGCATCAAATCACCAACGAGTCTACACTTCCCCAAATATTCAAAGAACGAGAGTTGTATGAGACCCTACATCCTGTAACTCTACAGAAAATAAAACTACAATAGTTATTTAAAAGTCAACAAAATATCTTGTAATAAATAGAACTCTTCAGTAAATGAAACCACAATATCTATTTTCTTCAAAAAAATCCTTCAGACATAAAATTTGCATATGTACGGTAGCACTTTTTTATAAAATAGGCTTCCTTAACTATCAAAGATAAAAGCTTTAGAAATGAATTTAGTATAAAAAAAACAGTATTAGAAATTAATTTAGTATACAAAAAGTATTAAAAATTAATTTAGTATATAAAAAAGCAATAGATATGAATTCAATATAAAAAGTATTAGAAAAGAATTTAGCAAAAAAAATTATTAGAAATCAATTTAGTACATTCAAAAAGTAATAGAAATAAATTCAGTATAAAAAAAATATTTGAAATGAATAATTTATAATAAAAAAGCATTAAAAATAAATTTAACATAAAAGAGTATAATTTTTATAAATGAATTTAGAATAAAAAATTCTTCGAAATGAATTTAGTATAAAAAAGCATGAACTGCTTTCCAATATAATAAACGTCTTATGACCTTAGTGACAAGTACCTGGCACCCAGCCAAAGCAAGGCAATACTTCTAGTTTCATTATGAACATAGATCTGCAGCATTGTTTTAATGTAGTGCAATCTATACTTAGATTGAAATAAATATCAACCTGATTATAATGAGGAAAAATGAATGGATCCATACAATAGATAACATAACCTGTGTATTCAAAGAGAAATAACACTATTGAATAAAATATAACACTATTGTATCATAATACAAGCAATACAAAAGAACCTCATACTTACTACAGACCCCCCCTCAATCCACAAACACATCATCTCTAAATGGCAAGAGTCGTGGAACTCCTGCAAAAACAGTAATTTCCAACAAATAAAACACAATCTCAATGAAAAAAAATCTCCTAACAAAAAGAGGACAAGAAGGGAAGAAATAATAATGGCAAAAATCCAAATAGGACAAACTGCTATCAAACACTCATATCTGTTAAAAGGCGAAGAGGAGCCAATTTGTATACTGTGTCAAGAACCTTACATAGTAAAAAAAATATCCTAATAAACTGCGTAGATCTACAACAAATATAAATAAAGTACCACCAAGAAATCAATTAAAAATACTTTTTCTACAAAATAAACCCTAACAACATAGAATTCCTAAGAGAATTAAGGCTATACAGCAAAATATTAAATGGAGGGTTGTGTGAAGCAAAGTTTCTAATTTTATTTTTCTTTAAACATTCATTGGAAATTTTTGTCTTTTGATAAAAAGGATTAGAAATTGAAAAATTAAAGTCCAATCTAAAAAAATAATAAGAAACAAAAATAGAAAACAAAATCTCTTAACAAAAAGATGACAAAAAGTCTTCTCTTAGTATTGGCAAAACTTAAATATGACACATTGGTATCACGCACTCATATCTGTTAAAAGGCGAAGAGAAGCCAATCTGCATACCATCTAAAAAACCTTACACAGTAAAAAATATCTTAATAAACTGCATAGATCTACAACAACAAATATGAATGAAGTACCACCAAGAAATCAATCTAAAATACCTTTTCCACATAATAGACCCTAACAACATCTTGGAGTATACCATATAAAAAACCTTACACAGTAAAACATACCCTATTGAATTGCATAGATCTTTAACAAATATGAATCAAGAACCACCAAAAAAAAGTCTAAAAGACCTTTTTCACAAAGTGGATCCAAACAACACGTTATAGTTCCTTAAAAAAACAAGGCCTTATAGTAAAATACAAAAAAGCCTCCATAGCAAATATCATAACAAGGGCTGTGACAATATACTTTCATTAAAGAATATACTTATCACATCCCTAGTTATTAAGGTTGTGACAAGAATATTTTTAATCAAAGTATATTGTCATGGCCATACTAATAAATAAAAAAATTAAAAGAAATGGTGAAATCGCAAAATACGGTCAAGTGGCGTTGGAGACAAAGGTTGCTGTCAGATCACCGAAGTTAAGCAACGTCAAGCCTGGTCAGTAGTTAGATGAGTGACTATTTAAGAATACTAGGTGCTGTATCTTGGCCGGGGCAGGAAATATCCAGGTTAGTGTCTGGGGGCGCAGTTAAACCACTGGGTTGATGTACCCTTAGTCTTTGGTTAGAAAGGCATCTATACATATGGCTGGGGACTGCTTGTGAAGTTCAAATTCCTATGAGACTCAACACTGAATCATGTGTATTCAGTGTTTCAGCCGACTAAACCTACATGGGTTAGTAGGCCAATACACACACACACACACACACACACATACACACACATACACACACACACACACACACACACACAAAATAGTAAAATCTGTGACAAGAATAATATTTAATAAAAGCATATTATCACAACCCTAATCAAAACCAACACCTAAACTACAATATTCATATTAAAATCTAAAGAATAAAATAAAATGACTTCACACCATCAATATCTGCAATAAAGAAATCAACCCTTATGAATGCATAAACTGAATTATTGATTTTATTGCCGACTTTTGTCCTCAACTTAGTGGGGGTTTTTATCGTTACATTTTGGCCAACTTCACCTCTGTCTTCAGGTGATTAACTGCAACCCCAGATCGGAATTCTTTGTCGTGTAACAGTATCCCAGTAATCACTACCTTGTCTATCGCACCATATATTTTTTTTTTAAATTTGGTCATTATAACATTGCAATTTGCAATCTCCTCTGATCCATTCGGGCGGAGTAAAAAAAAAGCATTACTTTTGGAATGGCCCTTGTATTTCTGGCCTAGACAAAGATTTACAACCAAGTAAACTTAAAGAAAGAGAACTCTTATCTCTCGAGTCTTCATTCCAGGGTCAAGTGAATGATGTAATATGCCAAGTGGTTTGTAAAGTGATGTACATGGCCTTTTTCTTCATTTGAATATCAAGGAGGCAATTAAAAGGCTTACATCAAATTCTGTGGGAATAAGAGGCAATATAAGCTTTACCAAAAATAAATAAATAAAGTGTAAATATTTAGCCATTGTAAAATAAATAAACATCTAATGTGCTTTGGAAGAAAATGAGTGAAATTTTGTTTGTAAGGGGAACTCTACTTCGGACAGTGGGTAGGCAGTCGTCCTTAAAATCATAGAAAACGAGTTTGAATTACAGTCATGTTCATATTTGGATTAATACCCTTGGAAAAGGTATGAATCCCTCTCAGGCTGTTTCCAATTCCTGCTTTAACAGTTCATTTTAACCTGAAATCATAAAAATTGGTCAGTCATATCATAAGATGTATAGCAATAACATACTAAATTTGCAAGAATCTACAACGATTTTAACTGCCTGTACAAAAAAAAAGGTCTGGAAACTTATTGAAGGCGCTTCGTACTTGTGGTAATCAAAAATAAAGATAAACACTGAATAATTGAATTATTAGGTTGACAAGAAAGTGATTGTGGTTTTTAACTTTTAAGTTAAGATGAACATATTTCGGCTCAAACAAGCCACAGTTAGGCTGTGTGTTTTAGTAGTTGGTCCCTGGACCAAATGTTTTGTTGAAAGCAGCTTTTTGGCTTTGCTTGAATTGAAATAAGGAAATTGTGCTAATTTGCTTTTTTTTTTACCCACCTGGAATTCAACATTCTGAAAAGAAAACATAATTGTTTTAAAACAATTTTAATACAAAGGTTTAGATAAAGCAGAAAACACCCTTTAGAAATAACATGTTAAGTAGAAGTATCATAATAAAAACTTATTTTGAAATACATCATTTAAAATGAAAATTAAAAATTCAGCTAGAACTTTCTTGTTGACCTAATACGAGTAGCAGTGAAAGATAAAGAGGGAGACTGAATGCTTGAATAAGTATTCCATGGGAAATTTCGCAGGACTCTTAGCAGAAAAGACTGTCAATAGTCTTTGGCAAAGATCCCACTTGCCCTACTTAGCTTAGTGAAAATCACTGCTGAGAAAAAAAACGGAAAATGGCCGGGGACAGAAATTAGTTGCAGGATAATGCTATGGCATTTCAAACGTATAACTAAATCAAAAGGAAAAGTTCAATTAAATGAGTTTCAAATTTTCATGTTATTTACATTAACTCCAAACCTATCTTGTTTGTAAAAGGGGAATTCTTTTAGAGACAGCAAACTCTAAATTTGACAACTCTATTTTCTATGATTTATTTTAATTTAAAATTTGCTGCCTCTAAAA
>JAUZSX010353115.1:0-10049 GCA_034780655.1 Idiosepius hallami
ACATACACACACACACACACACACACAAACACACAACGACATCTTGACTTTTATATATAAGATATATATATATATATATATATATATATATATATATATACAGAGTGTCCAAAAAGTTACTGTACACTATGGCAATGTAGATTTAACCCAACCAATCACAGAGCAAACATGAGATAATTCCCCTTATTTTATGAAGCCAGATTCAACAGATTTTCCAACTTGGCAAAATTAGGGACTGGAGATCTGACTACTGGTTGTAACTATTTCTAGTACTACTAGTCCCACCACACTGTTACTACTACTATTGCTGCCATTGTTATTGGAATATTTTGGATAAATTACATATAAATTGAGCTTCAGTTTAATATAGAAAAGAATTGCACATGAACCAAGAATTATTATTTCTTTTCTTTTCTTACCTTAGTAATTAAAACAAAACTTTTTTTTATGATTTCAGAACACTCCGCACCTTAGCAAGTCTTCCGAAAGGTTGCCTTCTTATACGGAAAAATTCAGCCGTTGAAGCAGCAATGAATGTAAAAAAAAATTTCATACTTCAAAACAATTCCTTCTCATTAACCTTCTCTTTCTCTTAAAATGTTACTTGCTTCAAAGATTGTTTATATTTATTTGATTGAGTATCAACCCAAGTTAGACACAAGCCCATTTGTACATGCTCATTATATCCCTGGGTTTTTGTAATCAATCTTGCTCTTCACCTAGATGAGTGACTCTCTTGAATTAATGAGAACCATCTGCCTGGGGCAGCTGAAGGTAAATGCAATGGTTTTGGACTAGGTAATATGATTCCAGAGGCTAAGCTTTACCAATGCTCCAGTCTATCTTATTCTGCTCCAATTATTTTATATGATAATTTTATAATTGTTGCGGACCAACAATAATGAAATGAATATGACAACTGAGTGAAAAATATAATAATTTATATCAACTATAAGAAGGATTAGTGCAAAGAAAGGTTAGCTGTGCTTTTAGCTAGCTGCAGATGTTGTTTAGACATGTTGCTCAAGTATTGAGGAATATCAAGATATGTCCCAACAACCTTAATATTGTCTAGTCTAACTATAAAAATAAAACCATTAAAGCCAAAAGAAGCTTCCTCCACTCATAGATATTCTGGAATTTTAGATCATAATGAAAAAAAAAATGTGCTTACTATTATTCATGAGCTTGTGTTTCATTATTTTTATTTTTTTATATTTATTATTGTCATAGAAAGCTGCAGGGATTAATCTAAATTCTGAAATAAAGACAGAAGTGGTATCAGCCCTTGAATTTCTGAAAAGACTCCCTAAACCAGAATCGCCCAAAGTGAAAAGTAAGTCACGATTATTTCTGTTATTCTTTTTATTTACCTCAGTTTTTGTAGGTTTTTATGTTGTAGTTTCATTTATAATCAAAACAGTTTTTCTTGAACTCAGTGTAACTCAAAAAAAGAACCATCTACAGTGTAGAGTTGTTAAAGGTAATCTACATGCGTTGTAGCACAGGGTGAGTTAAACAAGGAAGCTAGATGCACCAGTGTTGCTGTCTCCATGTGATGGTTTCACAGACGGACTCTAACATGGTTGCGCCCTTTTGTCATGTCAGAAAAAGAATATAACCCCAGGGTACATCTGGTTGACCACAAGGTAACTGGCTTATCTATGCACACCATGATTAAGAATTTGACCCATCCCTGACCTGCTAGCAACAAAGACTAATTAGTATTATTGAAGCTCCCAGTCCTTTAACACATAATGATCCTTAATGTACAAGTGAAATAAAATTATTCCTATAAAAGGTTAATATTTGGGCAGTATTTTATCGTAGTCCGGACCAACATTCCAATATGGTGGATAATGTTAGAAGGGAAATTTTTTCGACTACACCGTCATGTTTGTTTTGGTTTAAAATGAGCGAACCAAAGGAAGCAAAATTTATTGAAAATTTATGAAAAAATGTGATTAATGTCTCACCAACTTATGGGTGGGAGCTTTTGATTTAAACGAAGTTAATACATTCAGTTGAGTTACTATGATAATCTACATTAAATTCTTAACCAGCAATGAGGATTTAATTAATCTATACCTAAATTGAAATTCAAAACTACAGGTAAGAAATTTCATCAAAAAAACAATTTTTAAAGACCCCCAAAAGGCAAGTTCTCTTGCTCTTTCTTAGTCAGCATACAAAACGCTGTGCGATAAAACATGTTAAAAATATTGGTTAGAAACAAAACATTTTTATGAGAAAACCTGCTAGTATTCTTATTAAGGGGCTAAGTAAACTATTTTTGACTGTTTTCACCCACAGTCAGTATTGAACCTACATATCCCATAAAAATATCACGAGCAACTCCCATAAACCAAAACCCTTCAGACAGCTACACTATATTTCAAATGTAAAGTGATAATATAGTAATTCTCTCTATCCGCACTCTTGGGTGCCAATGTGTATAAATACCTATACATATACACATACATACATACATTATACATATCAGCTCTCGAGGCTACAGTTATACAGCAATACTGATAATTTTTTAGTGGTTTTATTTTTAAAAGAGCTTGTTTTTTTTCCCCCTCAGGTATTAGTGCATCAGAGATTAAAGTAGAGTGGAACCCTGTCAACTCTAAATGTGGATTTCCAATTACATACAAGATTTTCAAAGGTAGAATCCATATGCATCTAAGTTCTACCCATCCCAATAAAGACTGTATTTATGAATACAACAACATGTGAAGAGGTTTGCCATTCATTAGTGAATCATGTATTTTTAAAGAAAGAAAAAACTGGGCAGCAAGGGAAGAGCATTAGTAAAAGCTTAAACTCTGCAGTCGTATTACACAAGTTCAAATCCAAGTCAAACCCATTGCATTTACCTTTTGCTGCCTGAGGCAAATAGGGCTTGTTAACTCTAGAAAGTAACTCATCTAGGGGAAAAGCAATGCAGACTACAAGTAAAAGCTTGGACTCTGGAATTGTATTACAAAAGCTCAAATCCCAGTCAAAACCTTATCTTGGATTGTTGATCAACCAAGGAAATATATACTCTCATCCTTATTGTTACATCCACAAAATTTCGTTTTATAGGTCATCAAACTTAGGACTGGCAAGGTAGATGGTTAGATGAGATACAACAGAGAAATAAAGAAAACCTTTAATGAGATATTTTATTAATAGAGAATAGAATATGCACACAAGCCGTCATTTACCAAACTGCAATGTGTTAATAGTATTGCCATAGATATTGGAGTGAAAATTTCTTCCTACCATTTTTAATGGCTATACTATGATTAAAACACTTTTTAATAATTGTTTGATGAATTAAATAATTAAATTTGGCGAGTTGTGTGTCACGTTTTAACAAAGCTCAAGTATCTAAAGAGTATGTTGTAGCAGGTAGGCTATCTAAACATGCAGTGAATTAGAAGAATTCCAAGTTAAAAGGTAGGCAGCTTTAATGTTGTAGGGCTCGTGTAACTCGGGTTGTGAATTAACATGACAGACACATGTGTTAACTATGGGTCGTTCCTCATAATAATTAGCCACGAGCTCTCTTTATTTTATGCACATGTACAAAATACAAGGTAGACAACTTCTTGAGGTTATCTCCCTTTAATTATAAAATTAATGAACATTACAGCGACCTAAGGTTTTACTGTATTAAAAAATAACAATTTTCTCAATCTAGCTGTGATATAAATAATTATCGAGATAGTTTCCAAAACTTATTGACTCTGCAGTGGCTTTCATTGTTACCAAAAACAATAAAAGTTTACCCTAATTTTTTTTCAGTAATTACTAAAATTTGTTGATATTTCTATTTTTAGACAAACATTGTGTTTTTGAATCAGATGACAGTGTTGAGTTCATAATTGGTTCACTTCAAGCAAACACACAGTACTGCATCCAATTACAGACATGCGCAGAAGATGACTTCAGTCCTTTGAGTGACATTGTGACTGTAGTAACAAATGAAAATGGTAAAATATCTCAATATCTTTTTTTACTTTTTGTAATATATATATAAATTGATTCCACTCCTCACAACATGTCCAAATGAGTTAACATATGGATCCATATGTATGCAACTAAGGATGAGGACAATGGTTTGGAAGAGATACTGAGCAATGGCAATGATTTTTAAAGATTTTGTAAATTGCTATATATTCATATATTCTATTGTTTTTCCAGGTCCTAGCCCACCTATGAATCTGCAGGTCATTTCACAGACAGTTAATTCTTTCAAGATTAGTTGGGAACCTCCACAGCATTCAAGAGAGCCGATTAAAAGTTACCACATCTCAGCAGGTCAGCAAGATCTTTAGTTTATTCCTAAGATTGATGTATTCAAAAAGGAATGAATCTACGATGGATATTCCAAATTTAAGACAGAATTTTATTGCCTATCGTTCTTCTCAAGTGTCTTCACATTCAGATTGCATTTTTAAAATTCAACAGCTTTGACAATTGGGCTTTAGAAGGGATGTATTTCAATTCCTGCTGTAGCTATTATTTGAACCTGAGATCATAAAAATTGGACAGTTATTTCATTAGATATTTAGCAATGGCATACTGAATTTTCAAGAGATTATGCCTATTTTAAATGCCTGTATAGGAAAAATTTGGAAACTTATTGACGTTAAATAGTATGTGTGAAGAAAAGAGAAGATAAGCAACTGCTCGTATCAACTTTTTTTTCTCTTTTCTATACAGGTTGGGTCATAAGTATGACATTTTTTATATGCTTCTTTATATAAACCATTTAAAACTTTGTTATAAATGTTTTTTGTTTTATTAGAGGCTTGTAGATAAGCATAGTTTTTAGATTAAATGAGTTTATTCAAACAGTTTCTGTCAAAGATTATTTTAGTATTCTTGAAACTTAAAAATAAACCTACTTTGAACTTTTTTTACTTTTCATAACTGTATACCTACTTTAGGTTGACCCTGTATATCCCTGCCTTCACTATTTATTTCCACAAGTGTTTTAAAATATATTCAACTCAAAAAGTGTGAAAAAACTAAATTCTAAAATTTTGTTTAACAGGATGGTTTAATTTCATACTTCATTCATTAATTGATTTCATGTATTAAGTGTGCTTTTTTTTTAATCCATTATTTTTTATACTTGATAGTAGTATTAACTATGGTAATTCTAACAAATTAATACAAAGTTGCAAACAACTCAAGCAGTGATGTAGCTAGGGGGAAGGGAGGGCTGTCCATCCCGGGTGTCATCAAAGGGAAGGGCGACATAATGTCCCACCAACTTAATTTTTTTCACCTAGGCTGAGGTGTAAAAATAATTCAAAAATAGGATTTATTTAGTGGTTTTGAACCCTATGTAATCAGTTTGCTTGGTTCATTAATAAATTAATCTTTCTCTGGCACATGGCGATACTGCCTGTGATGTCATGTGGTTATAACCATTCAGCACAGGTTTATGTTGGAGTCACTGGGGTGACATCTGAGCAGACTGCCCCGGTGACGTTTACTCAGGCTATGCCACTGAACTCAAGTGTTTTTTCTTCTTCAGAAAGTAGAGATGGTCAAGAGAGCCCCCTATCATTGGTAAACACAACATCTGAAATGTCTTTTACCATCACCGGACTTACGGCTGGAACCATGTATAAAATCCAGGTAAGTATGTAAAATAACTGGTACTTTTAGCTCACATAAAATATGGCAATTTTAGAAAATAATTATGCATAAATATTCCCCAACTAGGATTCAAATTAACATATTACAATTTCAAAGTCCAAGTGTGTATCGACTGCCCCAAGTAGACATTCCCTTACTTTAAAGAAACATGACATTACTTTGATAAAATATTCATTATTATTGTGTGGATCTCACACCAATCACCAGGTACAATCGCACCCAGTAACCAATGGTTTTATGCTAGGGTTAAAGTGACAACAAGTCTTCTCTGGCCTCCAGCACGTTCCGCACCATTTCAGCCATTAGACTGTACGGTGCAAGATCTCCCCGGGTTTTCACCCCATCATGTTTGTCTCGCACACCTCCATTATTATTATTATTATTATTATTATTATTATTATTATTATATCATAGTTAAATAAATAAATTGAGAATGATAAGGGATAAAGGTGTGGGGAAAAAAAGACGATAGTTGTGGAGTAACTAAGTCAGAGATTTTATTGCTTTTCCAGATACATAAAAATATATATCCAAGGATTGGGCATAATATAGAAATTAAATATGTTTTATTGTCTATTATTGATGAATGCATAGTCCTCTATCACAAAGGCAATGAAATGTATAGTATACACAGGGTTTCCAAAAAGTCACTAAAAAATTAATGAATTGCCCTTGGATTTTCATTGCTCCAAAATCTGTAATTTTGTTAGTTATCAAATCCATTCTAATGAAAATAGGCTTCATCTGATATAATTAACTTTTTCAGAAAATTGGGGTTGTTTTGGGCATGTTCTTGATTTATTTGCATATCGAACACTTGTTTAAAAACATCCAGGCTTCAAGTGACTTTTTGGACACCCTGTATTTTGTTTATATTAGGGTAAACATTCTTTACTATTCATAAAACAAAATCACTTGGTACTTGCACTTATAGGATTGATTGCTGATTGGTATAAATGTTGTGTTAACTGAATGGGCTATTATGCCAACACACACACATACACTATCTATCCATCTATCTATCTATCTATCTATCTATCTATATGTCTGTCTGTCTATTAATCAATTAACAGATAAATGGATAAATGTATATGCAAGTAGATATTGTAAATTATTGTTTTACTTTATTGTAGATTTTTATTTTTACCACTTTTTAATGTCACTATTTCCTCTTTTTCTATCTCAAATTTTCAATGCAGGTTTTTGCAGTTAACTCCAAAAGTAAAGGGTGTCCAGCTTCAATTCTTGCGTGTACATCAAAACCAGGTGAAGATTTACTTATTCAGATTTTATTGTTAAGAACAAGGAAAACATGTTGAAAAATACAAAATAATAAGGAAAAGATATATGAGAAGATAGTGTGCATAAAATATACAGGATAATTTTCCTAATTTCAAGAATTTGTTTGAATCACGCAATCTGAAATGTTTAGTGTTTTATGAAGTAAAATATATTGGATTGCAATTTAATTTAAGACCAGACCAAAGTAGAGGTATCCCCCCAACACTAAGAACACTCTCAAACACATAAAATATGACTGAATTTTCAAGAAAATCAACTGAACAATTTTGGAGCTTCTAGGGAGTGAATTCATACACATACAAAGTTCTATTTCATATATATTTTTAATGTAATTTATTATAAACAATTTTGATTTTAGGAAAATTTCTCCCTGCACAACAAATATCAGCATTTATCTTTTTAGGTGGCAATGTTTCCTCAAAACCAAATGTGGTTGTGATTGGACGACATGAGCTTCATGTGACCTGGTCAGCCCCGACTGAACCAGTTGGACGAATAAACCATTATGAGTTGTTTATGGATGGAGTTGTCATTTATTCTGGAACTAATATGAATTTTCATGTGCAAAGATTAACACCAGACACAGAATATAGCTTTGTGGTAAGTTGCAATCTTGAAACATAGTAATGATAAAAATAAAGATGAGAATAACTGTCCAAAAACTCTAAACGCGTTACAATAGTATTTTTCTTCAACCTTTCAAATATAACCAAGGTAAATCGTTTTCATACGTATATCAAAATAGCAAATATTGCCCGGAATTGCTCAGTGGTAGCGTTTGACCCTTTAGCAGCTATTTTACTGGCTGAAAGCCGAACTGAATTGCTTTCACAAGTCAAAATACTCTATATATCAAATTTCAAGTCTCTAGACAAAAATTGATGAACTACCTATGATGAATTTATTTTATTAAACTATTCAGGTTTCTACAATGACGAGTGAAGGGCGATTTGACAGCAAAACAGTGAAAAAAAAAACTGCCAAAGATGAATGTGAGTTAAATATTTTTTATCCTTTTTTTATCTATAAACTTATAAAAAATTGATCGTCCTGGTTGTATGAGAACCTTCATTCTGTAGCTCTTTAAAAAATAAAACCACAGAAATTTTTTTTAAAAAGACATTTAGTTTATACATAGAGACCTTCAGAAAAAAAAACAAAACCCCAATCCAGGCTTTTTACATTCAGTATTACCTTTCACCTAGATGAGCTGCTCTCCCAAGTTAACAAGCCCCATCTGCCAGAGGCAGCTAAAAGTGAATGCAATGGTTTTTGACTGGGATTTAAACTCGTGTACTTCGATTCCAGAGCCCAAGCTTTTACCAATGCTCCAAATTCGCTGTATATATATATATATATATATTGATATATTATCTAGGTTGCATGAATAGAGTGAAAATCAACTCTTTTTCTATTTTAGATGAAGCAAACCGAGTTACAACGGAAAGTTCCATGGCTCTTGAAGAACGGAAAGTGCGACCGCAAACATCTGTTCCAAGAAGATGTCAAACCGCTTGCATTTCACTGAAGTCTTGGAACTCATCTTCAAAATCAAAGGTTCATTCTTTCTTGCTTATTGACTAATTGGTAAAGAATTAAAACAGAAACTAGAATACTAATCATCATTAACTTTTACTCAAATGTGAATCTGAATGGATTATGAAAGGGTTCTTAAGGGTCCCTATATATGTCTAAACCTATTTTTAAGAGAAAGCAAATCAAGTAATATAGTCGATGTGTGTTTGTGTATATATATACAGAGAAATGTTTTAAAAATAAGGAACAAATTAAGTCTCAAGGCCCTCTCAACCAACATCCCATCAGTAGAAAAATTGTCAGTTGGTATCAAAAACTGTAATGGTGAAAAGAAAAGAAAAAGGTAAATATACACCTAAAAGAACAATGATAGGATTTTGGTCAAAATGGCCTTGAGGCTTTAAGTGTTGTGGAGACATCCTATCCTTGTTGCCAGTTATTGTGGGGCTCACATAGTGTGCCACATGGAATAAGGTATAAAGTAGATCGCTTAGGTTGGTGATAACATGTCCTGCTGAAAGTGATAGAATATCTCGATTAGAGCTCCCCCAAAACAGTCTGTACAGCTGCTTATATTAAGAGCAGACGGGTCCACTATTAGGTGATTTTAGGCCTCACAACAATAAGATCAAAATAAAAAATGTGGATTGAGAGAGAAAGAGTAAGAGATAGAGAGAGAAAGAGAGAAAGTTTGTTGTAGGAGCAAAAATAAACTACCTTTAAGTAGTGTATGAATTGTCAGAGTTTTTCTTAACACATGCGATTGCAATCAGATTGAAACTTTCTCCATGTTTAGAACATTAAAATACTGTTAAAAAATTTTTAATAAGAAAATATTCCTTTCTTTATAACAGAGCAACAATATTGAAGTAGCAAGGGCTAGGAAATCCTCGTCTGTAAGCAGCTATTCTACTAAGCGCTCTGCCGTTCATTCAGCCTTAGCCAGGCATGATTGTAGCCAACAAAAACGGCCTGCTGGATTTTCAAATTCCTGTTGTGATGAAAATAAAAGCCATGCTGGAAAGCAAGCAAGAAAAGCTGTTGTTCTGTTGCCTAGTTGTATCAATATCAGTCTACGAAGTGTAAACCAAAAGGACAAATCTATAAAAGCAGACACGACTCGGAACATACATAATAGGTTAAACCATACTTTATTAAACTATTATTTTCACCAAGTTTCTTCCATAAACTTTGTTTTCAAAGCTTTTCTGTTCTTCTCAATTGTTACTAATCATTTCATTTCTCTCTACCAGATTGATAGTGTCTACTTAAATATTCAAAATATATATATTTAAATATATATATATTTATTTGGTTTTTTCTGTTTATTTTCATTGTGGGTTCTAAGATGTATTTTTCTTGCATTCTTTTGTCACATGTTCTTTTGATGTTTTTTATAAAAAAATTTTCTTTTACATATTTTTTTCAAGATGTTATTTATTAAAAAAAAATAGTTTTATAAGAAATGCCAAAAGAACACGCGACATAAGAATGCAAGAAAAATACAACCTAGATACCATGACAAAAACTAATACAAATAACAA